>CM068715.1:2069363-2297392 GCA_035079005.1 Fraxinus americana | reverse complement strand
TTCAATCTCTACCTATTGAATATAAACAAGTGGCAAACATTACACGCCGTTTTCAAATACGTAAACTATGTTCATTTTGGCGCCTCCTTTATTATATCAATACCAAAATTAAGAACCCAACCCTGAAATCAACCCCCTACATACAAAATAAAAAAACGTGTAAACAAAAAAAACTCACTGGAGTTACTATCAATGTTGAGCCTGGTGCGGTGAGATAAATATGATTCTCTGATGGGTTCTTAAAATAATGGAACGTGGATGCGTGGGTCTCGTGGGAGGCGACCGAAGTGAGCGGAGCAAAGGAAGGAGGTAGGCGGCCGATCGTGGTTGGCGTTCGGATCGGAAAGGCAACACAGGTTGCAGGGAAGGGGTTGAAGGCGTTTCGACCGTGGTCTCGTGGGAGGCGGATCCCAGCACGAGGCGACCGGGGCAGCGCAGCAATGGAGGGAAGGGAGGCGTCGACCGCTGGGAGTTTGTGGAGAGACGGAGCAAAGGTGGGTTGATTTGGGGAAAGGCTATTTGGGAGGTAGGCGTCGAATCGGTGTGGTTCATACCTGATCTGCAACGCAAAAGGTTGCAGTGGAAGGGGTTGAAGGCAGTCGACCGGTGGTCTCGGTGGAGGCGGGATCATGGCGTAATAACAATGGGAGGGGAAGTGGAGGCGTCAATCGTGGTTTGTGGAGACGAGCAGCCGATGGGTTGATTTGGGGGAAAGGCGATTGTCGAGAGAGAGAGAGGATAGAGGCGAGAGACGGGACTGAGCAAAGGGGTTGATTTGGGGGAAAGGCTATTGTCGAGAGAGAGAGAGAGGATAGGGCGAGAGAAATTAGGGATGAAACAGATGCGTCTGAGGCGGTGAAAGTGGAATGAACAGGAAATGGTTGTCTGGCAACATTTAAGAGGCAGCCCATTTTTACTATTCCTAAGGGTTTGCCTCTTTTAAAGATAGTAGGATAAGTAGATTTTATAATATTATAAATTGATTTTTACTTTTAAATAGTTTTAAGTGAACTTTTTACTTATTAGTAATTTTTTATATTTTATAAGGAATTTTTGTCATATTGGTAGTATTTTTATTATAAATAATTTTTTTACATAAAAGTGATTTTTTACTTATAAGTAATTTTTTAGTTATAATGAATTTTTCTTATCTTATAAGTATTTTTTTGCTTATAAACAATTTTTTAGTGTATATGTGCTATGTATACATAATATTTTACACCCCTCACATTGAAGGGGGGACATACACAATAATATATTTGTTGGCTCTCTTCCATGTGAGGGGGTGTAAAAGATTGTGTACACCACAAGGTGTATACATATCATTATCCTATTTTTAGTTATAAGTTAGTTTTGAAGAAAATGTTAGTTGAAACTAATTATTTTATATATGATAAAATTCAAAGAGAATATGAAAAATGGCCAAACCCTCCAAATAATCGGTGCTCAAAAAAACAGCAAGCACTAATTCTTCCCACCTCTCATAAATCGATCAAATAAAACTCCCTAGATTAAAAAAAAAAAATTAGGGGCATTTTCATATAACATCATTAACTGATTAATAATATAATTGAAGAAAAATAAAAATCATATTCAAATCCAAGTATGATAATGTACGCAGCAAAGTTCTTTTAAAGTTATGCAAACAAATATTTATTGGAATACATCCATCATTATTGAATCTTGTAAAGATTATATTTATTCGATCCAAATTGGTTATCCATTCACTCTATTTCTTCCCAATAACACAAACGTACAAAAACTATTTACTTCAAACTATATTTATCATATAAAGAAGAATGTTAATTTTAATAATGTTTCAATATAATCTGTTTAGTTTCATTTTAATGTAATGTTTGTACAAGGGTGGAAACTCGACCGGGCTATAATTCGGTCCAAACCCATTTAATTTTTATTGTGCAAAAAAATATTTATGTAAAAAAAATTGTGTACCTTTTTTTTTTTTTTTGTACATATTAGTCCTGCTTGATTTTTTTTTTCCCCCTTTTTTAAAGTCTGTATCTGCCCCTAATCGAGCATATAAAAGGTGCGATATATGGCATCTTAAGATTAAGGATGTTACATATTAAAATAATTAATAAATTAAAAAAAAAAGAAGAAGAAGAAGGAAACATTGCAATAAACACTAAAGAAACAATTAAGCAAATACATAAAATAAGGAAAAAAAAAAAAACTTTGTCATACATAAACTCACCCGCAGTAAAAATATCAGAATGATGGAAATTCGTCGTCTATGTTTGGCCGGGGTGGGGGGGGGGGGGGGGGGGGTTGGGCCTTGGCACAGATGCTATTTTCCTTTTTAACTTTTTTGTAAAAGTGGCTCAAATTTAGAATTAGCCAACTAGCCACCCTATTTAATATTAGTCACTTCCAGCCCATCTTCTTAAATGGACCAAATTTCAACCCAAATTTTAGAATCTACCACTTCCAAATTCCTTGCACAAAATAAGAGTACAAAATTTCATGTAGAATACTGTTATATAGCACCACTGGTATTAGATTATCAGTCAGATAATCACACTTAATATGTTCAATTAAATGAATTACATGACATTACATTTAAGTGAATCAATCATTTAATATCATACAGTTGTTATCTAGATTGATTATTGGCATCAATGATGTTAAATAACATTACTCTTTTATGTTGCAAGTGAAAGACAATGAAAATCCTTGTAAGTTGCTATAAAAGTCCAATAAATAAAATCAAAATGAGTTGATAGTATTATATTAGTTGATTTTCTAACCTCTCGACATCAGAAAGTATATCACAGCAGACTGATGTAACAAATTAATTAGTATTGTATCGAGATACTCCTTTACTTAAAAATTGTTCAGTTTTCGTAATGGATATTTCTTATACGGTGAAATTTCGACATTCTTCTGATGCAATTGATGTATTTTGAGAACTTAGCGTATGAAAATATTAACGAGCATATTCCATATACTAACAAAATAAAACAACACAATCCATGAGACTTTTCTTAAAACTTTTCAATACTATTTAATCTATAGATATTCTATAATTGAATGGGTACTGTTCAGGACCATATTGAACAGAAATAAATGAAGTAGGTCAACTCCACCAGATAATTGACTGATATCATTATGTTAATAAGATGCAACTTGCAAGGACCACCTAAAAGCATATATTTGTAAAAATTGCTGGATATGCCATGTGTCAAATACAATTTAGGCATTTTGTGGGGATTAAAATCAGATTTTTAGTAAATTATTTTAACATAAATTGATGAAATATGTGGTTATAAAGTTATAGTTCTTATTAAATGTGCGATTTAAATTAATTATTGATTTTGACTTGAATTAAAATTTTGATTTTAATTTTCACCAAATAAGGGCTAGAGATAGTATCATAGAATGCAGAACTTTTAGGCAATACTAGGGGGGGTGTCCTCAATTAAAATTGTGATGAATTTTAAAAATATTTCTAAATTTAGGTGTCTTTGATTGAGATTTTAATGAAATTCATTAAAATTTAGGTGTCCCAAATTGAAATATTAATGAAATCCTTCAAAATTTATGCATTATCGATAACTGGTAGATTTATAAAGATTTTATTAATGGATGAATTTTTAAAAAATTGGATGGATTTCAAGCTTAAAAATATATATATAACAAAATCTTTTAAAATTTCACCATATTTAATGAAATTCTTATGAAACTTGTGAAATCTATTCAAATCCATGAAATTTATTAGGATTTATAATATTTTAAAATCCACCAAAATCTTAGTTGAGGAAATATTCTCTCATGATTAAAATTAACGCTAATCTCTCATATTTATAGTTTTAAGCCCCTGTTTGTTGTAGATTAAAATCAGATTTTTAGTAGATTTCAAAAAAGTTGATGAAATATGTGATTGAAAAGTTGTGAATCCTATGAAATTTTATGATTAAAATTAATTATTAATTTGACTTGAAATTAAAATCAAATTTTAATTTGTACAAAGGCTAAATATCATAATCATTTTGTGACTACATTTTATGTCCCACATAACATTCTCAACGGTCCATGCATTCTCCCTTTCTTTATTAGGATCACAAAAAGTACACGGCCATTAAAAATATACAAAAAAAAAAAGCTAAAATTTGTTTCTAACTTTATTTTTGAGTGATATTCAAGTAAATTTCCCGGTTAAAATTGTGGGGCTTTTCTAATTTAGTATATGCTTAGACATCAAGATAACTTTCAAACTACCTGAAAAGGACGACGAACATAATAGATTTTTGAGGGCTAATTAGCACAAAACGTCCCTACCTTTGGGGTGAATTTCGGAAACCATCCCTACCTTTCATTTCTTGGCATTTATGCCCTTACCTTTGGGGTTTTGGTGCGCTGAACAGTGAAAACACTGTTCAGCGCACCAAAACCCCAAAGGTAAGGGCATAAATGCCAAGAAATGAAAGGTAGGGATGGTTTCCGAAATTCACCCCAAAGGTAGGGACGTTTTGTGCTAATTAGCCATTTTTGAGCCCCAGCATATTCAAGTATCATATTTAGAGTTTGTTTGGGAGGGATTTTAATCCAATTAAAATTGAAAATATAGTCGTTATTGGGTCTCAGTCGTCTAATAAAAGTCAACAATAACGACTAATTTTTCAATTTTAATCCGATTTTAATTTCTACCAAACAAGCTCTTAGTATCATATTTAGTTGAATTAGATGTAGCAGTTATCACTAAGGTGAAAGAAATGAACAAGATATGACAAAAGGTCGAAGTTTCTTTCTTATAGTCTTTGAATGTTCGACAAGCAATTTATATTTTGTCAAGATATTCTCGGTAATATAAAGAAACAGCTTGACACAAACACCAAGAAGGAAGTTATATAATTAGGCCCTGTTTGATGGACCATGTTTTCTTAGGAAAAAAGAAAATAATTTCCAACTTTGCCAAAAAGTGGTGTTTGATTGCACAAATTTGGCTAAAAAATTTTTTTCCCTCCCCACGCGCCCCTTTTCCTTGGATTTAGGGAAAATGCTTTCCCACCAGTTTGACGTCCTTTTTTTTTTCAATGAAAACAAATTTCATAACCAGTTGTAAATTTTTTTTTCACTTTAATGGACAATTTTCATGTAAAACAAAGCCAAACGAACACTAAATTTTAATTAAAAAAATGATTTTTTAGGAAATTTTTTTTTTTTTTTTACTTTTTGGCAATAGGAATAAATTTTATAACCAACTGTGGAAATAATTATCATTTTAATAGACAATTTTCATATAAAACAAAGCCAAACGAATACAAAATTTAAAAATTTTTAGGTGAAAAATTATAACAATCAAACACGCTTAATTAACAATTCCTTGCAAAACATTTTCTAAGCAATTACTTTCCCTGGAATTCATTTTCTTTCCACCCATTTTCCACCCTTACAATCAAACGGACCTTTATAGATTTCTAGTACTTAAGACGCTAGTTCTAAAGTAGTGATATTAATCCGCTTATCCAAAAGAATGCCCTAGCTATAAAGAGACAAACAAGAATATTAAAAAAATCGAAGCATAGCACCAAGGTTACTAGTATATTATAAGAACACAAGGCATGGCAAGCTCGCAACAACTTCTGAAATATCCATGACGATAAAGAAAAAATGCTTCTATTGGATCGTTCACTAATTTCAAGTTGCTCTTTTTATTCGCATCACTAAGTCAATCAATCAAATCACAGTGCTCAATGATTCTATGAGTCGTGCTATTTGTCCAATACTAGTCTCCTAATATTGAATAATCTGAGAAGATTTAATGGAATAAAATTATACAATAAAGAAGTTTTTTTTTTTTAATCACTTTCAATCTATAGACATGCCTTAATTGAAGTACTATTCAGGACCATATTGCACATAAATGACGATAAAGAAAAATGCTTCTATTGAATCGTTCACTAGTTGCAAGTTGCTATATCTATCGACGTATCACTAAGTCAATCAATCAAATCACAATGCTCAATGATTCTATTAGTCCAATACTAGTATCCTAATATTGCATAATCTTGGAAGATTAAATGGAATAAAATTATACAAAGAAGAAGTCTTTTTTTTTTTTTCCACTTTCAATCTATAGAAATGCCATAATTGAAGTACCATTCAGGACCATATTGCACATAAATAAACAAATAAATAAAGTAGGTCAATTCGACCAAACTCTAACAACCAATTTATTTAAATCATTACGTATATAATATGCAAGGATAAAATCTAATAAATAGTACAGTTGTTTCACTTAGGCCTTGTTTGTTTCTAATTAAAATTTGATTTTAATTTAAGTTAAAGTCAAACAATCAATATTAATCACATCTTTCATAGATCCTACGACTTTTTAACCACATATTTCAAAAATTTCTATCACAATCCATAGGCGGACCCAAGTGGTCATGGGGGGCACGTGCCCCCAACTTTTTAGTAGTTATATATATCATGTTTGGTATCGATTGAAATATAAATTTTAATTTAAATCAAAGTTAATAATTGTAATAACATATTTTATGAAATCCATAGCTATTTAACTTTTATCAAAATTTACTAAAAATTTGATTTTATTCTCCATCAAACATGAGCAAAATCAAAATAAATTTTAATTTTTCTCTTTTCCTCTCGTCTTTTAGCAAAATCTTAATTCTCCATCAAATAAGAGCGAAATATTGCATTCTTAATACCATTTCGAAGTGTTCACGATCTAGTTTTCTACGTCATTAATAGCGTACGAAATGATCAATCGTAGCAAATGATATGACTTGTCAAAGTAAGCCATTCAAAATTAATATTTTGAAAATTTCCATAATATGCCAACTTTAAATAATTTTCGACGATCGTACGCTAATCGAATATACAAATTGCTTATATAATCTCAAAACTTACTTCGAAAACTACATTATAGGCATATCAAAAAATCCAAACAATTATCAAAAATAGTTAAAAATGAGTTAAATGTGAATTTTAAATAAAGACATTTAACTTGTATTTTCTTTTTAAAAAATTCAATTATTTCATTAACATTTATTATTTTTGTAATATAAATTTCTCAATGTAATTTTCATCATTTTATTAGAAAATTTTATATGGAATATGATATAATTTTTTTCGAAATTTTACATCTAAAAAGTCATATCCCATGTAAATTTTCAGATCCAAAATTATGTGAAGTATGACTTTTTTGGACGTAAATTTTCGATTGTAAAATTTCTCCTAATTTCTTTGCAAGTTCGATTGTGCCCCCCTAACTTTTAAGTTCTGCGTCCGTCCCTGTCACGATTTACTAAAAATTCAATTTTAATTCTCACCAAACACCCACTTAGACTTTTTAAGTTGTTATTATTGAACAAGCGACATAACATTTTTGATAAAAATTGCCAAATGTTTGATAAAATTTTATAAAATGTTGAAAATTTGATAAAATTGTTGGTCCTATGAAATGTGTAATTAAAATTAATTGTTGACTTTAATCTCAATTTTTTTAATTATCCCAAACAAGCACTATATTTTGATTTTCAGTTGATCAATAATGATTCGTTTGACATAACTTTTGCTTTTACTTTTACTTGTAAAAGATTTTTTTGAGAAAACTATCTAATTTTTGTTTGAAAAATTAATTTTTAAAAGAATTTCATATTTCAAAAGTGTTTTTAGAAAAGTCATATTGAACCAACTTCTTCTAAAAACTCTTCTAATTTGAAGAAACACTTTCATAAAATTAGCCAAATGACTCAAAAACTCTTCTTTGACTTTTCAAAAGACATGTCAAATGGACACTAAATTTCATTGACGCAAATGTACAAAAATTGGTAGTAACTTAGTAAATTGAGAATATCACGTTTACAAAATCTTTGGTACTTAGGGTAGACACTATGAGGGAGGTGGTCGAGTAAGGGCAAAATTTAACTACGTCATAATATTGAAATGTAACAACTTTTTTTAATTTTTCCTTTTGCGCTTTCATGTATTGATAATGCTGCACAAAGATCTTATTACTTATTATTAACGAAATTTAATCGCAAAAATTTCTTGAATCAATAAGAAAAAGTAACTACAACGGTTGTTATCTATCCTACTTTTTAACTAAAATTATCTATAATCGGTAAACTGGTTGGCGGGTTGATTTTTGATATTAAATGATGAAAACAAATACTAAGACTCGCGATTTTACTTTAATCCTCTCCCTTTATTTATTGTACGAATTCATGGTACTTATTCATATTGTGCATCGACCGGACTTTAGGCACCGAAATCTACTAAGGACAACCTCTATCGGCGGCCTCCAATTGAGGCTGTATTATGCAATTTTCTAATTTCTCGTCTAGTCCTCATTTCGGCCATCGTTCCTTCCAGTCTCAATCCCTAACTCCAATAATCAAATTTTCAATTTCGACATATTTTCCATCTCTTCGTCTCTCATCAACTCTGGATTGAATCTAAAATATGTGAAAACACAATCATATAGCACTACAAACTAGACAACATTCAAATTCACAAACATGTGGGTAGTACTTGCAGATTCTAATAAATATATTGATTTAAAGTACTAGAACAACTACCAAACAAGGGCTTAAGCTCCCACTAATTTCATTGACATAGCCCATAATTGGTGTAGTTTAAAAACATATTTTAGTAAATTTTGATAAAAATTAATGAAATATATAATTGAAAAGTTGAACATCATATGAAATGTGTGATTAAAATTAAGTATTGACTTTAATTTAAGATTTTTATCAACTTTTAATCTAAACCAAACATGGCATAAAAAAAATCATTTGATTTAAAAAAGATGTTTTCAAATCTAGATTCTTCAACCGCGAGGGATATTCAAAATCAAATTCGAATATGATTCACGCCGAGAACGTAGGAAAAAGTCGTATGTCACATGGGACATCACACGTGTGAAAACAACCTTAAAATCTGGACCCGTGAAACCATGCGACACTGCCAAAAATATCTACATAAAAAATTCAAACTCTTGGATAGAGATTTTCCAAAATCATTTTTTTAGGAGTTTTCAAAATCGAATTGTTGATTATTATATATAACTAATTTAGAGTATGTTTGGTAGAGATTAAAATTAAAAAATTAGTCGTTATTATTGACTTTTATTAGACGAGTGAGTTTCAGTAACGGCTATATTTTCAATTTTAATTGAATTTTAATCCGAACTGAACACACCCTTAATAATTTCTCAATCTATTATAAATTATGGTGAAAATAATAATCCAAAATAATGATATTTAAGTAATGAATCCTTTGCATATAATTCATTATTATTTATATCTAGCGAAAATATAATAAAAAAACATTATACACATGACTTGTAGCACATATAATTATCAATTTTAAAATAAAAAGAAACTTCTAAATTTATCAATAATCCTTTTTTTATAGAGGTTTTTCCTATGCAATAACCTAAAATAAAAATAAATTTTACGTTAAAAAAATAAAATGTCTTTTATTAGAATTTCATTTTATTAACACGCACAACTCAGATATTTAAGGATGGCACAGAGATAGCCCTCCCCGCGCCTTATCTTGTCTAGGATTTTTGGGAGTCGGGGAATGGGTTTTTCACTTATTTAATTTTTCTATTTTAAAAAAAAATTAATTGGGTTGAGTCGGGTTCGAGAAATTTTGCAATCCTTAAGATAATATTATAAAAAAATAAAAAGGTTAGTAGGTTACTTATAAATAATTTTATTATAATTAGAAAAGTAAGTTTTAAAATAAATAATATTTTATTAGTAAAAATTAAACTTGAATTTCTTACCCAAATGATTTTTTTTTTTTTAAAGCAACTTTTTGTAATTAATAGCAAAAGCTTCTTTTTTAAAAAAAAATAAAAATTAATTGTTCAAATATCTCTAGGAATAATAAATTATTTAAATTTAATTTTTACTCGAACAAGAAAAAGTAGAGTGAGAGAAGTATATAGATTCTCTAGAGACTGAGATTTGAGTTCAAAATCTAGTGAGAGAAGAAAATGGCAACACCTATAAGGAAGTCCCACACAAACACCTCCGATCTCCTCACATGGTCGGAGGTCCCGCCGGCCGACAATTCAGCAGCTGGGAATGCCTCACGGTCAGCCACTCGTCCTAATCAGGTATGCGTAACGTCATTTTCCCGGCCACTGACGTCACTCATCTTTGATAAAAACCGATAATTTTTTTTTTTCCTTTTAATTTTTCGTGTAGCCATCGGATGGAGTCGGTAAGGTGCTGTTTGGAGGTCAGATCTCTGATGCAGAAGCTGAGAGCCTTAATCGAAGGTAAATAAAAAGGCAAATCGATGAAAAAAATTCCCTTTAAATTTGTTCATTTTGTGTTATTTTGCTCGTTTAAAGCCAATGGATTGGATCGAATAACTTGTTTCAGCTTGTGGATTTGTTCTATTCAATAATAGATTTATGCAGTGTTAATTGAAAATGAATGAATAAATTAAGAAAGTAATTTCCTAATTCCTTTTAATGATTTTTGAACCAAATCGAAGTGCTGATCTCGTCCAGAAATGCAATTGGGGATTAGTCGTTGCGATTTAACTGTTGTAGGCATCTGTTGATGGAGTCGGAGAATACTCGTATGGTTCGGGTTTTTGAAGTATGTGCCTCGCTCGATTGAGAATGTCTAGAGGAAAAAGAAACATTTATAGAATGAGGTTCAATAGGCTGATTCGAAAAGATAGGAAATGGAGTTACCACTAGATATCTTTGCTAGTCGAATCTTCCATTCGAAGGTCAAAGTTAAATAATTCATTCTTCATGAATTGGAATTATATACGAAATTGCCAAGAACTGGATAAATCCCTTCACATCAGTTTGCGAATTAGATCAATTTCTAAGGTCGTTTAGATTTGGTCGTCATATATTCGCAATGATTCATGAAATTCTTATGAACTGTTTGTATTTGATAATTTCAGGAAACCTTGTTCAGGCTATAAGCTAAAGGAGATTACTGGCAGCAAAATATTTGCAGCTGATGATGAAAATGGGGAATCGGAATCTGGAACTTCTGATAATCGAACATCCGTGCGCATTGTGCAGGTATTTCTTTATTTACTCAGCATGATATTAGCTTGCGCAGAAGAATTGGAAATTAAATTACTCTTCCATTTTTTTTATTTTTTATTTTTTTTCTGATTTTTATTGTTTTGATTTCAAGCAAGCTGCGAATGGTATAAGCCAGATTTCTTTTAGTACTGAAGAAAGAATTTCTCCTAAGAAGCCAATCACTGTTCCAGAGGTTGCAAAACAGCGAGAATTAAGCGGAACGATAGAAAGTGAGTCGGAGAGCAAGATTAAGAAGGCGCTGTCGGATGCTAAATGCAAAGAACTCACTGGGAATGATATCTTTGGCCCTCCACCCGAAATTCGTCCTCGATCATTGGCAGCTCGCACTTTGGAATCAAAAGAAATCAAAGATATGGGTGAACCCGCCCCACGAACTGTACGAACATCTGTCAAAGTTTCTAATGTGAGTCAATGGATGTTTCCTCTTATCCTATTCACATGCTCTCTCTCTCTCTCTTCTCATATCTCGACTGAACTTTGTGTGTTTTATAGCCTGCTGGAGGTCAAAGTAATATCTTATTTGGTGATGAACCCGTAGTCAAGACTTCGAAGAAAATTCATGACCAGAAGTTTGCAGAGCTGACTGGCAATGACATTTTCAAGGGAGAGGTTCCTCCAGGTTCAGCTGAGAAGTCATTGAGTACGGCTAAGCTGAAAGAAATGAGTGGCAATAATATATTTGCAGATGGAAAAGTCGAATCCAAAGACTACTTTGGTGGTGTCCGCAAACCCCCGGGTGGTGACAGCAGCATTTCCTTGGTTTAGCCAATGGCATGACACCATCTATTCTGGTATTTTTTGCGCAATTTATTTCAGCTCGATTAGTGGGTTTTATGGTACCTAGGGATCAGTTGTCGTGACTGTAAATTTACTGGGATAGTAAATCTATGAAGTATCGAACTAGGTAGTAGTTATTTAACCATTTGATGTAAAACGTGGATGATTTTTGCTTGGACTCTAATCTCAGTTCCCCTGTTTACTTCTTCTACCAGTCCTTCGATTGTGACACGTGCATGTTCAAATATTTTCTTGTTATTTGCATACGTTGGCATGAAGAGGCAAAATTGAACTTTTTTCCTCGAAATTTATTGAAATGTATGTTTAGTATACGATGAAGCTATAGGTAATAATGTAGGGTGGCCTTTTTTCAATGGAGTGTAAGCACGTTTATCTTTTGTGCTTGTAATAACGAATTTAGAGTGATTCATTTTCAATGTAAGAGTGCGTTCATTTATCGCGGTTTTCTCTAAAATGAAAATACCAGCAACATTTCTCGAGCTAGTAATGGAGAAGGTCGAGGTTGAACAAGCAATTCGGCACCTCTAGGCACTCTTCTAATCTAGCCAACAAGTAATAAAAGATATTGCACATTGAGCCATATGAGAATCAGGGAGAAAGCCAAGGAGAAACACATAATCTGACATCAAACACACAGAACAAGTATAAGAGACATTATTAAAAGTGACTCAACATGCAAAAAAGCTCAGTGCAGATTCAATAATTCCATACCATACGAAAGAAGATGGCTTCTCTACCATAAAAATTTGCATCACTCAAGCATTTCCATGGCCAATCAAGGCAAGAAGCATTTTCTCATAGTCCCCAGATGTGTCTACAGCAATTGCTCGGTCCAGAGGGACACTGCTCCGTTTATGGTATTCTTCTTTGATACACTGCATGTCAACCTCAGCTCGTGTAACAACAACACGAGTAAGAGCCCATTCGTCCGTGCCCAGCTTGTTGATAGCCAAACGAAGAGTTTTCTCAAAATACTTCTCAGGACAAGTTAAGCACTTAATAGTTGCTCGGAGCAAGGAGAGGTATTCGTCTTTGGGATCAGCTTTCAGATCCTATAAACATGACAATCAACGGCGCTGAGTAATTGATCATACACAGCTACGACAATAAGTAACATTTAATTGTCGTAACATTTAATATTGCTCTATGCGATTTTGCAAAACTCTTTATGAGAAAGATTCACGGAGTCTGTAAATATTGTAATGCGAACATCTTGAAAATGGCATCAAGAACAGTTCTGTCATTGTGCAAGTGTGGAGGAATATATTGTTTGAAATTTCCCAAAAGGATCGAAGTGCAGGAGTTATAATATAGTTTCTTAATTTATTATTAAGTGAACCGTGATAACTAGAAGTTTAAGCAATTACTGCGAGTACAAACTTATTTATATAAATTGAGTAATGTTATTCATCCCCAGTGGGATTACAAACATAGTCTGATGGCTCTAAATGATAAATTAAATGAAATGTAAAATTAAATGACTTATTTAATTTCACCTATCATTTAATACCACATTAACGTCACCTAGATTGTGTTTGTAATCCCAGTGGGGATGAATAGCATTACTCATATAAATTAGCCTTCACATGCTAGACTAATTCATCGTTCATCATTAAATACCGGACACATGCACAATTTTCAAGATAGGTGGTTGCGAGACTTGACCAAAGAGCAAGCAATGTTGATGTTTTTAAGCCTTACTGCCACCCATATAGGAAAATTGTGAACTAAAGAATGATTCCAGCCGTGCATGTTAAAGGGACACGTTAGAATTTAAAACTAAATTTATAAATAAAAATATACCCCCTAACATGAGGTGGTTAAACAAACTATGACTTCATGACTTTGGAAAAATGACTTTCCTGTCAATACTTTACTACCAGAGGAAGATATACCTTATTGATAGGATTTCCAAAATGATTGTTATATTGGTTAAGAGTTGCATTGAGCTGTGCTTTGCTCTTTGTCGTCAGAATTCTGATAAGCTCTTCATCATTGTAAGCCTTCTCAGATATCTTCTCATGGAGTAACTTAGCCTCCGATTTTGCCAACATCATGTTCACCTCGTCTCCTTCATACCGGAAGGCACTCACAAGAGGAACCAAAAGCTGTTTGGAAATTAGTAAGCGCAAAGTAGCGACTGCTTGAATTTATTTGAAACGAGAATATATATGCATTACTTGTATTTTCTCTTTTTCATCGTAAAGGTTTCACTAGAGAACGTAATTAAAAGACCTAGCAATCTTTCTTTTCAGTAGAAAGATCATAACAAGGAATATAGAGATGCATAGAGTAAACGAGGAGAATCCAACACATGCTTATGTGGAAGGTCCTATGAGGAGTGATGCATGAGTAGAACTTCATCTTCAATGCAAAATTAATGCACAAAACAATGAACAGTGTTGTGGATTAAGCACTAATTCCAACTTCTGAGACCATAATAAATATGAAATCATCAAGAATACGACCAAGCACAAAGATTTAACAGTGGTTCGTACTCATTGTAGTAGCTTCATCCTGCAGGTTTTCACTATAATGGAGAAGGGTACAAAGTTTTCTCACTATAATGGAGAAGAGTAAAAAGGTTCATACTCATCGTGATAGCTTCATCCTGCAGGTAGGAATGTTAGGCAACCTAATACATATAGGAAATACCAACATGCATCCAAATTTAAAAATACTCCTAAGATTCTCTGGGGGACACAAACATTGAAATTAAAATTTATAACATTCTGGGAGTTCAAGATTTACCTTACGGAAGTCTCCGGTTGTGTGATGTGCAACATCTTCTTCAAGGGATTTCTTATAACGAGCATGATATGCCTGCCTTGCCCTAAAGAGATCAAATGGGGATCTGGTGCAAGCAACTTCCATTATAACCCAATTGCTAGCAGTCAACCGCTTTGTAGCCTCATTAACCAAGTATGCATCTCGCTCAGCTGGATCCAACGTCCAGAGCAGTACTACACGCTATTATATTACACATATGTGCAGTCATTTGTTAGCAAATCATCATGCTATCTAAAAACCAATTATAGCAACAAAAGCCAACTGGAAAGTCACTTCGTTTCTGAGAAAATCATCTCAAGATTCTGAACAGACCTGAAAATCATTTGAAAGTTCACTGTCCAAGTCTTTCAGAAGATCTTCTCCATAAGTTGCAGCATATGTTTCCCGAATCAACTTGCGTTGTGCTGCATTCCTATGAGCCAGAATCTGGATAATCAATTTCTCATTTGTTCCCCATCCTGGAGAAGTATATTCAATAGAGATGTATCATATCAGAGCAAAATATATTCATTTCTTGAATCTTCTCTATTCAAATCATAAGCTTTCACATCTACAATTATCTTTCAAATAACTCCAACAAATATAGTTAAATCTAGAAACAGAGGTTCCATGTTTATTAACATGGAAACATTTATTATGCCTCAAAGAGAACCGAAGGGTTCAATTTTAGTCCTTGTTTGAGTACCAAGCCAGTTAAATTCTACGATGGCTAATTCTACTTGAAATTTGCAAAAGCATCCCATACAGACTGTTAAACCCAATTGAGCACCTATTTGTTAGATACTCTCAATCAAAATCAAATACTCGTAACATTTCGAGATAGAAATCACTGATCCCTATCCCAAACAAAATCAAAGTCAGTGACGCGTATATTTCCAATACATATAATCATCCGCACATTTAACACTGAATTCACACAGATAACAAATCCGATCGCATAGATCTGATCAAAATTATGCAAACACCCAAAAATAACACAAAAATAAGCAAATACATATGGTCAATTGCAGTTTTTACAGCGCATTCGCACAGAAAAAAACCGATCATATAGATTTGATCAAAACGATGAAAAAAAAATCAAAAAATAAGGAAAAATTGTTCAAGTAAAAACCTGCAAAAGCTTTTTTGAGTTGCTCACAATCCTCAGCAGGTGAAGGAACGGATGAAGGAACTTTAAGAGTCGCCGTTTTTTTTTTCACTCTGTAACTCTATTGTGCGAGCGGTGTGTATTTATGACTGTGATCAGTGAGTTTACCTGAAGAAGATACGGATTTTTGGCTTTAATAATTGAGTAAAAGGTGACAAAAAGTTATCGAAAACAACGTTGAGATCGTGACTGACTCCTTTAAGCGATTATTCATCTGCATGAAAACGTGAATTTTATGATACAGTGCCTCCAATACGAAAGCTATTTCATATTGCAAATTTGCAAATGTTGCACATTGTTGGCATTTTTATCATGAATCATTCGACTCGGATCGGAATCCAAGTCGGTTCAGTTCAATTCAGTTCAATTTTAGATTTTGATTAAATTTTTGTCGAGTTCTCTAATTACGAAACAAATTTAGCGTACAAGTAGAAAGTGATTAGATTATAATATTGTAGACATTAAAAAAAAAATAATAATAATAAAATAATGGGTTGGGTCAATTTAAATAATCGGCCCAATTAAACTAAAATTTAATAAACCCATAAAATTTTAAAGGCCCACCCTACTTTTTTTTCTAAATCCATAATTATTCAATTATAATCAATTTAGTTGAATTAATTATGTGATTACCAAAATTGGCCACGAATTTCTCCTATAAATAAGGTCAAAGGTTCATTGAAGAGGGGGCGGAAAAAGTGAAGAAGAAAATCACGAAGTGTTGAAGAAATTCCAAAGCCGAAGGAAGAGAAGAAATCATCTCAACTCCAAGTTCGGCAAACACGAAGAAGATCAAAATCTCCTTCAAATCAAACAAATCCTAGAAGATCAAAATCTTCTTCGAATCAAATCAAGATCAAGCCCAAGTTTCGAAGTCCAAATCGAAGCTCTGAAACTCAAGTGTCAACAAGTCAAGTTCTCGGTAAATCAAATTCTCAACAATTCTCGAAGTCTCAGATTCAAGCCACGTGACTCCTCTTCTTCAAACATTCAGATCATTAATCAGAGGGTTTTGCAATTTTGCAATTACAAGAAGATTCTCATTTATTTGTATTTCTTAAAATACAATTTGTGACGTTTTCTGTATTTAATACGCGAAATCCGTCGTACAAATTTCTTGGCACGCCCAGTGGGACCTTCTTGTCCTCTCATCTTTTGATCCCAGAATTTTCAACTTTCAACCACTACATCAACAATGGCAAACGGACAAGCGAAGCAAACCATGACTCATCTCGAAGAGACACTTGCTGAACTGTTCCGTACGACCAGAGCCCAAACAAAAAGTGGGAAAACTCAACTGGTTCCACCACTAAAGAAGTTCTCCAACAAAGGCAGAATGAAAATTGCTTTCACAAAGCCAAGTTCTCGTTCAACAGAAAAGACCAAGAGTTCGGCGAAAAATTCTCGTTCGGGCTCCATCTCCAGTGCGCATCCATGTCCGGATCCCATCATACCACTTCTCTACAAAGGTGGGGAGACTATAGTTCGTCTGAAGAATCACTTGAGCCAGTGATGGTCACGGAGGCGACTTCAGGCTCGGATGATCGAATCCAACAAATGGCTTTAGCCATTGAAAAACTAACGAAGTCACTAGAAGAGAAAGACGCACAGGTTGCTGCACTCATGCACAAGCTAGAACTGCAAAATCTAGCGAAAGAAGATCAAGAAAATCCAGAATCTTCCAAAAGTAAGGATCTGGAAGTCCAAGAACGCCAACAGAAACAAGATATACATGATCGAACGATTGTTCAAAACGTTTTATGTGATACTACTCAACTTTCTGTTGGCTCTCTATCTGTCCACCAACTTCAACATATGATTGCGGACACCATTCGTGCCCAATATGGTGGTTCAATGCAATCTTCATTGGTGTATGCCAAGCCATATAGCCGTCGAATCGACGAGATAAAAATGCCACTCGATTACCAGCCTCCAAAATTCCAATGTTTTGATGGGAAGGGTAACCTAAAGCAACATGTTGCTCATTTTATTAAGACATGTAACAATACAAGCACTTACAATGACACCATGGTGAAACAGCTTGTATGCTCCCTCAAAGGTGCTGCGTTCGAATGGTACACTGACTTACAGGCTGGGTCAATTGATAGTTGGGATCAACTTGAAAGAGAATTCCTAACACGTTTCTACAAAGACTGTGCGGACTGTCAGCCTTCCTGAACTTGCTCGAACAAAGCAGAGCAAGGAAGAGCCAGTGGTAGAGTACATCGAACGCTGGAGAAACCTCGTGCTCAATTGCAAAGAATGAATAAGCGAAGCCTCTTCCATTGACATGTGCGTCCAAGGCATGCATTGGGGGTTACTCTACAATCTTCAAGCAAATATGCCTCACTCCTTTGAAGAGTTGGCGACACGTGCTCATGACCTGGAGCTCCAAATTGCAAGGCATGGAAGTTACTTGCCAAGTGATCCACGTGACAAGAAAGATCCCAAGAAAGAAATAAATAAGGACTTCAAGATAGGTAAGCCCAAAGAGGTAATGACAATTTCCACTATCCCTGCAAAGGTAGCCTTCCAAGGGACGAGATCAAACCCAAAACCAAAACCAGAGTTCAGACCTACCAAAGGTTTAGTCCAAAGTAGAGGTCAAGTGACTCGAAAGAACTTCGAAGAGAAGGAGTATCCATTTTCAGATTCTGAAGTTCCTGGAATCTTAGATCAACTTCTTGAACAGAAGATTATCGAACTACCAGCCCCAAAGAGACCAGAGGAAGTAGGTAAGGTCGATCATCCTAAATATTGTAGATTTCACAGGATCATTAGTCACCCGGTGGAAAAATGTTTTGTGCTGAAAGATCTTATTGTTCGCTTGGACAAAGAAAATAAGATCAAACTTGAAACGGGAGAAAGCCTAACTGCTGACTGCTCGATGGTTTCGTTTGGGTCGTTTGATCCAACCCCCATTGCAAAATGGGAACATACATTTTCTCATATATGCGATGCCAATAAATCTCTGGCTGAGGAGTTTGGACCACAACTTCCAGAAGGAGCCATCCCAGTGAAGTTTGAAGTAGACGGGGAAATCACTATCAGTTACGTCTACCCGGGAATGGAGGGACCAAGTGCACCCAATCGTCCAACCTTTTACGAAATTGTGACAGACGATTTGGATGTCTGGGATTCTGATTCAGAGTCCGAAGACGAGGTTGGTGATGGCTGGTCTACCTTCGTAAGTAAGAAGGAGAAATACCAAATATTAGACGAAACAAGTAAGATACCACCTTCTACGCCTCTTGTAGGACCAAAGTTGGGGGCATCAGGTATGGAAGCTCAACCTAATGAAAAGGTAACACTAGAAGAAGGCCAGGAAGGATGGACCCTTGTAAAAGGACGTCATCGAAAGGCGCCACATTTTTCCTGTTCTAGTGTTTGTGACGAGAAACTGAGAACGACAAACAACCAAAGGAGGAGGTCTAAAACCAAGTCAAAAGTGCCAACTAAATCAACAGGAGTAGAAGCTGCTTCACGCATTCTTCCTAGACTGCTAACCCTGGGTGATTACCTTCCTAAAGGTTTCCTCGACAACGAATGTTTTACCTCCAATGTTGTCAATGTAGAGGAGAAAGACGAAGCAAGAAAGGAATTGAGAAAGAGTTCAAAACAGAAGAAAACTATCTCGCGACTCAATAATATTCCTTCCAATACAAGCTTAGCAGAGTCTCTTAAACTTCCTTTTGATGATCGAATAGCTCTAATCGCAGCGTTGATAGATCCAGAAGAATACGAAGGCAAAGTCCTAGAACATATTGGATCCACAACCCGACAAGACTGTATGGCCACTATCACATTTGACGACGAAGATTTGCAACTGGGCTCTCGTTTGCATAATAGACCACTCTATGTTAGTGGTCATATTCGAGAATGCAAGATAAATCGCATAATGATCGATTGCGGATCTGCTGTCAACATTATGCCAGTCAAAACAATGAAGAGAATTGGAATTAATGTCGGTGATCTATCCAAGAGCAAAATTATGATCCAAGGATTCAACCAAAAGGGTCAACGAGCCGTTGGCATGATTCGTTTGAAGTTACAAATAGAGGAGTTAATTTCCTCAGCTCTCTTCCACGTCATTGATGCCAAAACATCATATGAATTACTCATGGGACGTGTTTGGTTACATGAAACTGGAGTTGTACCTTCGACTTGGCACCAATGTTTCAAATACAGTCGAGATGGAGAAGTCAAATGTGTGGTAGCTGAGTCTAAACCATTCCTCGAAGAAGAATCTTATTTTGCTGACGCCAAATTTTACGTGGAGGGTGAAGAATGTAATTCTGCGGGGTTAACCATGGCCGGATTCAAAGTTAAAGGAGATGCAGACGATGATAATACATCCGGCGTTGTTCAACCTCATCAAATCATCAAAGGTAAATCAAGACTTACATCTGAGGAGTTCTCTAAAGGTAAAACACCTCAAATAGAATCGACCGATGTTGAAGTATTGAGGAAAGAGTTAACTCTTCCAATACCTAGCATTCCAAAATTGTTTCTGCCCCATCAACTCATGGCAATCCCGGGAGACCACGAATCAACAGTGGGAGCTTTGACGTCTATTCCGGACATATCCAAACTCAGTATTTCTAGCTCATCCAAACAAAATAAGCTTGGAGCCGATGCGCCAAAACAGACCTTCAAAGGGTATTATAATCCCCAAGTCAAAAAGCTGTTTGAGAATGCCGGATTTGGAAAAGGGGAGCCTCGCATATTGGGTGATCTCGATGCTATCCTTTCGGGTGGGCGTGTCCCTTCTCATTCTGACGGAACCCTCATGGCGCAACCTAGGTATGGTTTGGGGTATGATCCAAATCCACCAAGAAAGATTAAGGTCAAGAAGGTTTCTTCGAACCCAATCATGATTCAAATCTACGAGGTCGCAGAGAGAAACTCCGAATGCCCGAAACCTTCAGTGTTCGATCGAATTGAAAGTGAGAATGTCAGAGTTTCGGTGTTTAAAAGGTTAAGAAGGGAACCCTCCCAAATGGTTGACATACAAGGCAAAGTTTCTGTCTTCCAAAGGTTAAGTAAGGATCCTTCTTCTTCTACTCAAATTGATACTAACGCACAAGCTCCCCAAAAGTCATCTCGAAGACAATCGCATTTTCTCGACTTGGAACTAAGATTTACGATCCAAGTCCAAGGCCTCAACCATCAAAGAGAAGACTACAACGTCAAAAGGTTTACCCTTCTCGAAGAATGATGAGGACGAAGAAGAGGTCTCCGATTAATCATATAGCTTTTGAAGAAGCTCCCAACTCAAAACTCGAGCACAAAACTCGCCACAACAGATGAACTCGAATCGGCCCCACTTACGTTTGAAGAAGGGGACAAGCTATCGTGGATGACTTGAAACAAATAAACCTGGGGACTGAAGAAGACCCAAGACCAGTGTTTGTAAGTGCTCTCCTCAGTCAAAAGGAAGAATCGGAGTACACCCATTTGCTTCAAGAATACAAAGACGTATTTGCTTGGTCTTACAAAGAAATGCCAGGGTTAGATCCGAGGGTTGCAGTACATCACCTTGCAGTTAGACATGGAGTTCGGCCGATCAAACAACTTCAAAGAAGATTTCGACCAGAACTCGTTCCTCAAATCGAAGCGGAAGTTAACAAACTTATCGAGGCTGGATTCATACGTGAAGTCAAGTACCCAACTTGGATCGCGAATATTGTTCCTGTCAAGAAGAAAAATGGACAGTTACGAATATGTGTTGACTTTCGTGACTTAAATCAAGCATGTCCAAAGGATGACTTTCCACTTCCAATAATAGAGTTGATGGTGGATGCAACCACTGGGTATGAAGTCTTATCTTTCATGGACGGATTTTCCGGATACAACCAAATACGCATGAATCCGAAAGACGAGGAACTTACAGCATTTCGTACCCCTAAAGGCATATTTTGTTATAAAGTTATGCCGTTTGGATTAAAAAATGCGGGGCAACCTACCAACGGGCAATGCAGAAAATCTTCGATGACGTGTTGCATAAGAATGTAGAATGCTATGTAGATGATCTTGTCGTAAAAACAAAGGAACGTGACAATCACTTACAAGACTTACGAGATGTTTTCGAAAGACTTCGACGTCATCAATTAAAGATGAATCCACTGAAGTGCGCATTTGGTGTCACATCTGGAAAATTTCTTGGTTTCATTGTTCGACATAGAGGCATTGAAATAGATCAATCAAAGATTGACGCCATAATCAGCATGCCAGAACCAAGAAATGTGCATGAGTTGAAGAGTCTTCAAGGAAAACTCGCATACATTCGGAGATTTATCTCTAACCTTGCTGGACGTTGCCATCCATTCAACAAATTGGTAAAGAAAGATGTACCGTTCGAATGGGATGATACATGTCAAAATGCTTTTCAAAGCATCAAACAATATTTATCTCATCCACCAGTACTTATAGCTCCAGTCCCGGGGAAGCCACTAATTCTTTATGTTGCAGCACAAGAATATTCTCTAGGAGCACTTCTTGTCCAAGCAAATGATGAAGGAAAGGAGAATGCACTCTACTACTTGAGCCGGACACTGGTAGGCGCCGAGATGAAATATTCACCTATTGAAAAAATATGTCTTGCGTTAATTTTCGCGGCTAAAAAATTAAGACATTATATGCTATCACACACGATCAATCTTGTTTCAAAGGTTGATCCTTTAAAGTACATAATGTCTAGACCGATTCTTTACGGAAGGATTGGCAAATGGGCGCTATTATTGTCCGAATTCGACATCAAGTTTATTCCACAAAAAGCCATCAAAGGACAAGCCTTGGCAGATTTTCTTGTCGACCATCCGGTCCAGTGAATGGGAACTACAGGAAGACCTTCCGGATGAGGAAGTTCTATTTACCGAAATCATACCATCATGGAGGCTATACTTCGATGGGGCGGCCCGAAGTTATGGTGGCCGGAGCGGGAGTCATCTTTGTTACTCCTCATGATCTTGTTATGCCGTACTCTTTTGCCTTAACGGAGAAATGTTCAAACAACGTGGCAGTAATATCAAGCCCTTATCATTGGCTTGGAAACAAATAAGTAGATATGGACGTCCGTCAATTTGGAAGTCTTTGGAGATTCAAAATTGATAATCAACCAACTTCTAGCCGAGTACAAAGTCCGTAATTTAGACTTGAAGTCATATCATCAATATACATCAAAGCTTATGAAACGATTTGATTAATTAAAAATCAAATTCATACCTAGGAGTGAAAATAGAGAAACTGATGCCTTAGCTAATTTGGCCGCTATTTTAGCCAGGACGGATGCAAATTTCTCTCACTCAATTTCAATTGCTCAAAGATAGGTGCGTCCATCATTACTACCCAGTGTTATGGAAGAAAATAATAGCGTCGAAGTAATGAGGAAAGAGAAGATTGGAGACAACCGATAATCTATTTTCTTCAACATCAAAAGCTACCAGACAATCCACAGCAAAAAATCAAAATTAAGAGGTGCATATTCCGCTTTGTCTTTTATAAGGGAGCGCTTTATTGACGATCATTTGATGAAGTTTTCCTTCGATGCTTAAGCAATGATGAAGCAACATGTATCGTGGAAGAAGCCCACTCCAGAATCTGTGGTGCTCATCAGTCCGGACCCAAACTCCATTTTCGAATAAAGAGAATGGGATACTACTGGCCGACTATGGTACAAGACTCCATGGATTATGCAAAGAAATGTGAAGCCTGCCAAGTTCATGCAAATTTCATCCATCAACCTCCGGAACCATTACATCCGACAGTAGCTTCATGGCCATTCGATGCATGGGGACTTGATGTAATTGGACCCATAACTCCAAAATCTTCAGCAGGACATTCATATATCCTCGCTGGAACTGACTACTTCTCTAAGTGGGCTGAAGCCATACCATTGAAAGAAGTGAAGAAAGAAAATGTTGCGGATTTCATCCGTATCCAAATCATTTATCGATATGGAGTCCCACGATACATCATCACTGACAATGGAAAGCCCTTCCGCAATAGTCACATAAACAACTTATGCGCAAAATTTGAATTTAAACAATACAACTCGTCCATGTATAATGCAAAGCAGCCTAATGGTCTAGCGGAGGCATTCAACAAAACTTTATGCAGCCTATTGAAAAAAGTTGTCTCCAAATCAAAAAGAGATTGGCATGAAAGAATTGGTGAAGTCTTATGGGCTTATCGAACTACGTATCGGACTCCAACACAAGCCACTCCTTTTGCCTTAGTGTATGGAGTAGAAGTTGTACTTCCACTAGAGTGTCAGATCCCGTCACTTCGGATTGCCATCCAAGAAGGTTTGACGACAGAGGAAAATGCCCGTCTTCGATTGGAGGAATTAGAAGCTTTGGACGAGAAGAGATTGGAAGCACAAATGCATCCGAATGTTATCAAGCTCGGATGGCAAAGTCTTTCAACAAGAAGGTGAGACCAAGATCGTTTCAAGTCGGGGGACTTGGTACTTTGCGTACGCAGACCAATCATAATCACAAGAAAAACAGGGGCAAGTTCCAACCTAAATGGGATGGTCCATTTGTCGTAACCCATGCATTCACAAACGGAGCATACAAGATCGTCGACAAAGATGGATTACAAATCGGGCCTATCAATGGGAAATTTCTAAAGCGTTTTTACGCTTGAAACGTTTTATTTTCATTGTGATACTCCTGGCCCGCAAGAGGATAAACTGTGAACGGCCCTTCAAAAAAAAAATGAATTTTTCGTTCTTGTAACGAACTACGTTCGACTTGATCCCGTTTGGGTACGTAGGCAGCTTGGATAAATTATAAATTCAAGTTCAGTCACAACTAATAAATTCATTCAATTTGTTTACCATTTTTCACAGTAACAAAAGAAAAATATCCAAGAAACAAGAAAAAGAAAAGTTCATCGTGAGAAGAAAAAGAACGATGGAAAATCAAAATCCATACAATGTTTTTTTTTTAAAGAAAATCATAAAGGCTCGATTTTATCACTCGCCATTGATCACTTGCAGGAAACTATCTTCAAGGGTCTTCCTTCTCTGGTCAATGGATGCTGCGCTAGAAACATCTCTAGTCTGTAATTCTTCCAACGCGGCCTTTTCAGTTCCAAGAATGCTCTCCTGTTCCCGACAGGTTTGAAGTTCATCACGGAGTCTGTCTAACTCAGAAGCCAGCTGACTAATTTTATCTTCCAGTGAAGAACGTGTAGAATCTTTCACTTCGAGCTGAATATTCAAAAACTTCAACCGCTCGGCCTTTTCTTCAGAGGTTGGACACTCCAAGTGTTGCGTTCTTTCAGATAAATAAATGTCAATTTCTTTAAGAAATACGTCCATACGTTTCACCAAAGGTGATGGATCTGCGCGGAATGAGCTGGTAATCACATTTTGAAGAATTACATTATTTTCGTCCCACCAAGATCGGATGTTAGAAAATCCATGTTTCAAGACGTCTCTAAAACACTTCTGAAGATAATTAGTCATGGCATCTTGCAAAGCAACCTTCAAATAAGGGGACTCTTCAGTTATCCCAGGCGGGGGACCAGCCACAGAAGAGCAAATTGGAGTTACCCGACGAGTATTTGTTTCTAAAGGCGAAATGATAATTAAAGCCGATGAAGGTGGAGCAGCTGGAATTTCTTGATCAATCTCCGAAATGTTAGCTCTCACAGTCTCAGAATTCACCTCATCTTCATCATGGAAACCATCAATGTTGAGTGCCGAAATGCCTTCGTTAATCATACTCGGGTATTTGCAAGGTGGGTCGCGAAAATCATGAGTACCATCTATTCCTTGAAGTGCACCGATCCTACCATCATTCTCGCCAGTCTGATCTTGCAAAGAGTTCGGATTCACATAAAAATCCAATCCTTCAGGAATGCTTGGAAAACCTACAAAATGATAGAAATATATAAAAAAAAAAAAAATTAAAAAAAAAAAAAAAAGAAAAGCCTACCCGCGTTCCGCGTTCTAGGCGACATAGCTAAAAATTCACCATCTGATGGTGTATTCGGAAGACTGATGTTAATATGAGAAACCCCAATGTCACCTTTTGAAAGATTCGGGACGGCTTGAAGCGGCATCGATTTTATCGGTCGTTTAACATTATATATTCGAGAAAGAGGAGTCTGAAATCAAAGTTTGCTGCATAAGACCAAATACAGGAAGCATTAAAAAAAAAAAAAAAAAAAAAAAAAAATACCTGATCTCCAGAGCTTTCAACTCCCAGAGCTAGAGTCTTTTCAGGTGCGTAGGACGCTCGATCTTCAGGACTACTGTGGTCTGGAATCAAAACTACCTCGGGCATCTTATCAGCAGGCTCAGAGGCGGGAGCAAACTTTGTTGAGGGAACTTTAATTTTAATCTTCTTAATGACTCTTTCGTTTCGAAAGTCCAATTCCCTCTTTCGAGAAATCTCTTCGGGGACGATGTGTGGAGAACTTAGCCCTTTGGCCATAACCCTATTCGGAACTGGATTAAGAACAAAGTCGCGGCTCTCACTAGAAAATAAAACCTGCACTTGAACCTTGGTCAAGATCGGTAATACTTGATTATTCCACCAAATTTGATACTCCGCATCAACATTTTGATGAGTATCCTTCACATACTCTGGAATGTGAAATATAGATCCACTCATTGTTTGAGTCAGAGACAACCAAACGCGATACATATCGCCTGCATTGAGAGCAATATCCAACTTTCTTGGTGAACCGGGAAGTTTTTGTCTAAAGCCAAATTGTCTCGCAAACCTATGAGGATTATATACTTCGAGAATGAAAGGAGAGTTCCCTCGACGGTAAGAGACGAATCCAGACCGAATACTCATCATGAATTCTGAAGTATCTATAGACCTTTGTTGATCGTCCACTCGTACGTGAGGACGGGACGATGAGGGGAATGGATTCCAGCAAAAGTCGTTCGCATCCATCCTTCCACGGATAAGGTCACGACAATCAACAACATTTTTCTCCCAAGACTGGAAAGCATTTAGTGTGCCAGCATATCTCCGAATTATAGGACGAGTATAACTCCTATCCACATGAACATAAACACCTCGGACAAAATAAGTAGCAGCCCAAGCATAAAGAAAATGTCCAGAAATGAATGTGAAATCGAGCCAAGGTCCGGGTTTGATTGATGATTCGATGTCCGTGTAAGTCCTCTATAAATGCTCGCTAATATGGGAGGAACCAAGCTATAAGTGTACCCGCCGCCATTTTAGAAGACGCTTTAAAAGTCCCAACTCTTATACATTCGTCCCCGGATGGAAGAACGAAGCGACAAAGCCATAGGGAGAGATAAGCTGCTATTTCTAATTCCTCTTCCTCTTCTATAGACAAAGATATCGACAAATCGCTCCAATGACTCCGGTCCCTACGGAAAATATCTCTTGGCTTGTCTACAACCACGGGTCTTCGTACTTCCTTTGAAGCTCTTTGATGACGCCTTTTAAATGGATTAAGACTCATAGCGGTCTTATAATTTTTGTGTTGTCGAGGATGATGGGCACAACCATTCTCGCGAAACCAGAAATTGATCCATTCCTCATGACTGACGCAATCAGATTCAATCGCATTCGCGATCAGTGCGAAAACATTAAAGAGATACAAGCAAGACTTGGAGTGTTGATCTGACAGCTCTGAAAGGGCTGGGACAACTTCTTCATAGTAATGACCCTCGATCGAAAGTCCACTTATCTCGCGGATATCCCAAAGAGAAATACCAACTTCACCGCAGGAGGTCACAAAAGTGTTAGTTTCTGGACACCAAACCTCACAAAGAGCTCTGTAGATAGAATTTGGACGATGATAATCCTTCGTGGCGGAACTGACTGCAGAAGCTAACTGGCGGAGATTCCTCTTGAGCAGAAGTTTCTGAACCCATGAAGACCATTCCCAGAATTTTGGAAGAAAAGAAATTTCTCCACGACTGACAAGCGCGCTTCCCCATCGTATTTCTTTGCTATCAATCCTCTCACAAATTACGGCCTTTGGGACACACTCCATGCTTTGGGAATGATGAGGCGGAAGACGCAAAAAGGGAAGACTGCTAGATCGGTTGGACGTGGCATCTTCTAAATTCTCGTGACATTCACTAATAATGGGTGTGTGCAACTCCGAAAAAGGTTCCAAGAGCTCAGGAGAAGGATATGTAGTCGGCTTATGGATGCTAAGTTTAAGCTCACCTCGTACTCCAGGCTGGGCGTGGTACTTCACATCAGTATATTTGAAACGGAGATAACTTTTGCCTTGACTTTTAAGCTCGACAATTTCGTGTATATCAGAATATACTCTACCATTAGAGTTCGTCCCGGCCATTCCTAAAAAAAAAAAAAAAAAAAAAAAGAAAGGGAGAGAGAAAGACAGTTAGCAAAAAAAAAAAAAAAAAAAAAAAGGGGTAAATAAAAAAAATTAATGGGCAATAAATCTTTTAAGTTCATTTATTGTCTAAATCATGAGCTTCTCTGATATGTAAATGGCCTCCAACACAAAGAGCCCAGGACGGTTGAAGGAGTCGGTCCTTGGTCCCAAACACAAAGTGCCCAAGACGGTCGAAGGAGTCGGTCCTTGGTCCCAAACACGAAGTGCCCAGGACGGTCGAAGGAGTCGGTCCTTGGTCCCAAACACGAAGTGCCCAGGACGGTCGAAGGAGTCGGTCCTTGGTCCCAAACACGAAGTGCCCAGGACGGTCGAAGGAGTCGGTCCTTGGTCCCAAACACGAAGTGCCCAGGACGGTCGAAGGAGTCGGTCCTTGGTCCCAAACACGAAGTGCCCAAGACGGTCGAAGGAGTCGGTCCTTGGTCCCAAACACAAAGTGACTCGAATGGCGAAACGTGGCAGCCTTTGTTCTTGAGTTGGTTCATGAACAAATATTTTCTATATCCATAAAATATCTCAACGCAAAATTTTACTCTACTCCAAAAAAAAAATCTCAGACCTCAAGATCTTTGACTTGTTCCAAAAGTTGAATCTGAATCCTGAAAATAAAAAAAAATAAAAAAAAAAAAAAGAAACGAAGAATGTTAGTTACAATTTTACAACAACAATAACAATAACAACAACAACAATAACAACAACAAAAAAAAAAAAAAAAAAAAAAAAAAAAAAAAAAAAAAAAATACTGTTCACGTGAACAGCAGTAATGCATCATTCACGTGAACAGTGTCGTACACTGTTCACGCGTTAAAAAAAATTTTTTTTTTTTTTTTTCTTTCCTGTTCACGTGAACAGTACGTTTCCCAAAAAAAAAAAAAAAAAAAAAAATTTTTTTTACTGTTCACATGAACAGTCGTTTAAAAAGAAAGAGAAAAAAAAAAAAAAAAGAAGGAGATGAGACAGAGAAAACCCTAATCTTTCTTACCTCTGTTTTAAACTCGATCTTTTGTTTCAAAAAACCTAATAATTGATTCATATAAATAGTTAAATATCGGGCTTTGTTTGAGCCCAACTTACCATAAAACATAAAAAGGGCTGTTAAAATATATAAATAAATTAAGTGAATCAAGAATTGCGTAAAATAAATAAATCAAACAACAATTACGTCAAAAAAAAAAAATAATAATAAAAAAATAAAGAAAAAATCGAAAATCAAGATTTACTAATTTATTTATTTTATAATAAATTAACAAATCTTGAGGGGGCATTTGTAGACATTAAAAAAAAAATAATAATAATAAAATAATGGGTTGGGTCAATTTAAATAATCGGCCCAATTAAACTAAAATTTAATAAACCCATAAAATTTTAAAGGCCCACCCTACTTTTTTTTCTAAATCCATAATTATTCAATTATAATCAATTTAGTTGAATTAATTATGTGATTACCAAAATTGGCCACGAATTTCTCCTATAAATAAGGTCAAAGGTTCATTGAAGAGGGGGCGGAAAAAGTGAAGAAGAAAATCACGAAGTGTTGAAGAAATTCCAAAGCCGAAGGAAGAGAAGAAATCATCTCAACTCCAAGTTCGGCAAACACGAAGAAGATCAAAATCTCCTTCAAATCAAACAAATCCTAGAAGATCAAAATCTTCTTCGAATCAAATCAAGATCAAGCCCAAGTTTCGAAGTCCAAATCGAAGCTCTGAAACTCAAGTGTCAACAAGTCAAGTTCTCGGCAAATCAAATTCTCAACAATTCTCGAAGTCTCGGATTCAAGCCACGTGGCTCCTCGTCTTCAAACATTCAGATCATTAATCAGAGGGTTTTGCAATTTTGCAATTACAAGAAGATTCTCATTTATTTGTATTTCTTAAAATACAATTTGTGACGTTTTCTGTATTTAATACGCGAAATCCGTCGTACAAATATGATATGGTCAAAACATTTTTATCAATATATTTTATAGCATCCGTAGCTATTATTCAATTATTATTATTATTATATATTTTTTAAAAGGTCCATTTGAGTTGCAAGATTGGAAAGCTAAGCCTAGCATTTTATAGTTGCACATATACAATACGAACACGTGCGTTTGGTAATTAATTGCATATCTACGTATAGTGAGTTAAAAATTCAAATGACCATTGAACTTTACATTAAATTTTTTTGAATGGTCATCAGACTTATCAATCGATTGATGAGAAACGAAAAATATTATATAAAGTTCAATGACTATTTGAATTTTTAATCTCTGCTATAGTAGTTGTAGATTGTTCACTTTAAATTTGAAGTATTTAGTATCTAAAACTTACTCTCAACTTTTATTCAACTCTTTTATGTTAAAATATATCATTCAGATATAATCAGATGCTTATGACGTTCCCTCTTGAAGATATTGTTTATCGTGCTCATTGTTGATTCGATACTATCTTTTTACAATTGTATAATTTGACATTTCGATAAAATTTATTGACGCTTGAGAGTATCTAAGAATCAATACTCTTAAAATCTTTTTTTCCTTTGGATTCATTCTATATCTATTATCTAGTATAATTCTAGAATTTAAGTTTCAAAATAGATTTTAAAAAAATAGTAACTATGCGTGCCTATTCTAGGTTTAGCAATGGTTATAGCCTTAAAGCGGGTTGCAAAATAATAAATAACACGTTAAAAATTTAAACGACTCCGCTGGGGATCGAACCCAGAATCTCTGGTTCCGTAGACCAGCGCCTTATCCATTGGGCCACGGAGTCTTATATGTCAATGTTCAGATTAATTATTATTTGATAACTTAATCAAAGCTGTGAAATCAACTTATGCAAAGAAAAAGCCCTTGTTTGATAACAAATTTTTAAATTTTAATTTTCCTTAAACTTATTTTCAATCATACATTTCACTAGTTTTTATTAAAATCTAATTTTCAGTCAAAGCAAGCGAGAGCTAAATATATCCAAGGGAAAAATTCATTTTCCCTACTTTATCTTTACCCTATTTCAAAAATAACAAAACAACTTTTACATTTCAAAAATCAGATTTTTTGACCTATATATACACACATTTATAAATATTTATTTATTTATTTAAATATATAAAAAGATATAAATAAATAAATAAATAAATATATATATATATATAATTAACCCACCCCCACCACCACCACCCCACCACGCCGGCGACTGCTCCGGCGACGTCTCCGATTCCGATGACTTCTCCGGCGACCACTCCAATTCCGGCGACTGTTCGGCGATCGCTCCGATTCCGACGACTATTCCGATGACATGAATTTTTTGTACGGTCACAACCTGTGTCACAGTCACAATTCCAGTCACAACTAAGGTCACAGTCATACCTGTGTCACAGCCAAGGTCACAGGTTACAACACATGATTTTTTGTTTATAATAATTGATAACACAATAAGGCTCACGTCTCACATTTTTATTAATAGTCACATATTATTTTCAAATGGTCACAGCACAAGTCACAAAATATATTACACATGGCTCACGATTTTGTTCATAGTCCCATTTTATTTTCAAATGACTCAGATTCTGGTTGATAGTCACAAGTTTATTTCAAATGGCCACAGCACAGGTCACAGAATATTTTTTGGGCATTGCTCAGGTTTTTATTGATAGTCACAGCATCGGTCACAGCACATGGCTCAGGTCACAACATTGGTCACAGAGACTATACAACACCACCTCACCACCACCACCGTCTTATACGCCCTAACCCTAGTACGTCGCTGCTACCATAGCCGGCAACTCACCACAACCATCATCACTAACGTCGCCAACACAGCCTCCCTCACCAATCGATGGCAAACCAAACACCATGACAATCTCCAGCACCAACACGACCGCCACCACCAAAATCACTGCACAACCACAGCAAAACAAAGATCCAAAACCGCTACGACCATGAAAAACTCCAAAACTGTCCAGAAGCTGATATTTTTCCCAAGGAAGGCTAAAAAGAAGAATGGAGGAGTAAAGTCGGCAGGTGTGAAGGCTACTGATGATTCTCTGGGCACAAGCGCAAACAATAAAATAATTCCTCCGTGATTGGGGGCCAAAACACAGGGTCTGATGTACCAACAAAGGGAAAAACTACGAAGACAAAGAAGGCAGGAGCAACACCAGAACTTCCTCAGGTAGACAATATTTCTTTTCAGATGAGGACAGCCTCACCAATCGCTGCTCAATTGACTCGAAATTTGATCCCCAAAGTCGCCACTAGGGCAGTTCAGATCCCCAAAGTCGCGTCTAGGACAGTTCCAATTTGATCCCCAAAGTCGCCTCCAGCACCACCACACAAATTACACAAATCAGCACACACAAATAACACAAATCAGCCGCCTCCACCACCTTCCGGCGCTCAGATCGACGCTATGACGACTTCGCAGCAATCGCGGCCAGGAGAGGTGCATCGAAGCTCGAAAACCACCCCCAAAAATCTGAGAGGAACAAGATGGAGAGGGAGAGGAAGAGTGGTCTCCGGCGATGGGCGAAGACGGCGGGCGAAGACGGGCGGCGACGGCGGGCGAAAATGGATGAAGGCGATGGCAGGCCAGAAATGAAGAGAAAGAGAGGAGAGCGTGATTTTAATTAGGTTTTGGTGGTTACCTTTGTTTTATAAATATTTAGTTATTTTATAAATTAATTTTTATAATATTATTATTAACATTAATTAAATATGAAAAACCTATATCTATATATAAAATATCTGATTTTTGAAACTTAAACCTTAAAATCTGATTTTAGAATTTGAATCTCCAAAAGTAGGGAATTGGATAATTTTCACTATATCCAAAGCCAAAGCCTTCTAAGGAGAATTCTTTTTTTTTTTAAGAAAAATAAATAAGTTTATTAACCTTTTTTTTTTTCCTCCTAATTGGACTTACGCCCCGACATTATTTTTCCTTTTTTTTTTTTTCTTCTCGTTGTACAAAGTGCAATCAAGATTATTTGGGCATATTTTATCTATTGGGAAGTAAAGGATGGTATAATGATTAAATGAAAAAAGTGGCGAAACAGGCCGTGCAAGCCGCCTAAAACAAGTCTAAAAGATTGATTCATTTAACACTTATAGTTAAGTTATACACACCTTGCTCAATCCCACCAGCACTTAAACCAGAGCAGTACGCTCAGCTCTGATTAGGCCATTGTTCGAGCCCCATTTTTCACAAAAAAATAAATTTTATAATAGTGATTTTTTTAAAAAAAAATGTATGATTAAAAGGTAGAGAAATTTTAAATTTAAGTGCAAATTTTTTTATTGGAAGAATATGTTGTTGAAAATAAATTTAAAAAAATGAATTTTTGAATAATGGGGTTCAGTGCTAGGTAAGCATTGTGCTTGACACATCTTAGTTTGAATTCGGGCCATTGGTTAAATACAGAAAAAATTAACTAATTTCAAAATAAGAGAATAATTTGAGTAGAGATTGGCATTATTGAGTAGAAACAACTTTGACAACAAACCATAACTTTAAAGTTGTGCATCTACAAATATACCTAACAATCAAATAGTCACTACATTCTTCTCTACTTGAAGTTTCTGAGAGGAGAAGGAATCATCCTTTGCCTCCTTTGTTTCCTCGTACGCAGCAACATGAACACCAAGGGCAGCTCGCCCAGAGGGATCAAGATTGTTTGACCATGCTGCGTCCCATTCCACAGCCTTTGCGGTACTACACGCCACACTTGGACCCCCAGGAACAGTTGACCTCGCAGCATTCTATTCAAAATGATGAGAAGATATTGAGAATGACGTTCTTAAGTAAACATATATCTCATTACTTAAGCTTCAAAAGTGTTGAGCGTGTGCGCATATGTGCACAAGGACGTGTGAGAGAGAGCAAAAGTAAAACGGACAAAATGAAACTTTGCGCACGATTCAGCCCCATCAAGTCAAATTTTCACTTTTTAAAATGCAATCTTTGTAATCAAGAAAACTTGAGAACTTTACTAAACTTATTTAGCAGCCATGCAATTCCAAGCTAACACACACCAATCCCCGATCCTGTCTTTCACATAGAAGGAAAAAGAGGTACAGAAAGAAGTGAAGAAGCAAACCAATATGCAATGCCCACCTTAGGGAAGAAGCGCTCGAAGATGGTCCGGTAATGATACCCTTCTTTTGTTGTTGGAGTATTCTCGGGGTAGACAAAACTTGCATTGGCTAACATCGCATCTGTAACCTGACAGTAGAGTAAAATAGGCAACTTAATCATCAAATTGCATCACAACAAACGAGAAGCTCCAGAAGAAAATTTCTAATTCGGTAATTTGCACAAACTGAAGAGGTTGCTCTACCTGTTGGTTAGCATGATCCTTTAAGCCATCGATCCAACTGTACCCAACTCCATCACTGAACTGTTCTTTTTGTCTGTACAAAATGTGCTAAAAAAAGAAGGCATGTGTCAACAAGCTGATCTCATGGTGCAAATGTCTGGTTCTTTCATGGGAGTAACAGGGAAAATGTGGAGAAAGTACAGTGGAATTAAATGCAATTTAGCGCCATCAAATGAACAGGAAAAGAAGCAAACCTTTGGCAAATATGGATTCTGTTCATCATCAAAAGCATTTCGAAGAACCCACTTCTCGATTCGTCCAAGATCAGGTCTTATCTGCCATGGTTGATCATACCAAGTCAAAATATATCAACAGAATTGGGCATACAATAATGCTCTAGTTTACGAGCTGCTGATAAATGATAAAAAAGGAAGGCATGTGTTTCAATTTCCTTTTTGTAAAAATATAATTACCACTAATATTCACGGCAACCATCCAAGGAATGGCTGCCAAGATGTCATACATCAGGCGTACCAGAGCCAATATGAATAACATTGTGAGTCAAGTACATATAAAGATTAAAGTAACAAATGTGGAGAGTTGGATAAAAGTTTATGACATGCAAAATATGAAGGCTAGGTATAGATAGAGATGTTCATGATGCACACATTTATAATCAATTATGGGAAGCAAAGACAAATATGACATTCAAATTTCTCTTGCAACTATTGGCACACTTTCCTTCTTACTTAATATTCAGAGGAAGCAAAAAGTAGACCCAAGGACAGTATTTCTTAAATCTACAAATAAACATAAAGCTACAAATGCCTTGAGATATTGCTAACTAGCATAGGTGAAAAGAAAAAGGATCAATAAGCTTGTACCATTTTCCATTCTGGATCGATGCTCATTGCAACATTAATAAATTCCTTGTCTAAGAAGGGAACCCGAGCTTCAAGACCCCATGCCGAAGTTGATTTGTTAGCCCTCAAGCAGTCGTAAAGATGAAGAGCTTTTATCTGGTTCCAAAACACAGCAGAACTATAAAATTATTTAACATAAGTTACCAAGTAAATATAACACAACTCATAAAGCTGCAATTAGCAGTACCTTGCTACATGTTTCTTGGTGAAGCTCCTCCTTGTTGGGTGCTTTGTGAAAATACAAATAACCACCAAATATTTCATCAGAGCCTTCACCGGAGAGAACCATTTTGACTCCCAACGATTTTATTTTCCTAGACATAAGAAACATTGGAGTACTGGCTCGGATAGTAGTCACATCATATGTTTCGATATGGTAGATGACCTCCTCTAGTGCATCTATTCCTTCCTGATTTAGCAATCAAAATAATAATATAAAAGAGATCCTCGAGTGATGGACAACAAGCTTATCTATTTTCCCAGGAAAACAATTACCTGCACAGTAAAATAAAACTCATGGTGCCGAGTGCCCAGATAATCTGCTACTTCTCTGGCAGCCTTCAAATCAGGAGAACCCTGAAAGATAAAACCCAAGTGAGCAAAGTGAAAGGAGCAGTGTATAAAGTAGAACAGGAACGGTGTACAAGAATCAGAGTTTTGGAACGAGTCCAGGAAATAGAACAAGACCAAACCTATTGAGAAAATAAATTTGTCTTTCCAGACAGTATTATCATAAATAATGATTAACTAGTAATATAGATTTAATCAGCATTTATTTAATCAAAAGTCATAATCGTTGCAAAACAACAAACTATTGTACACAACCAAGTTCATTATGATTAGACAAAGCCCGCACCATTATCAGAAATAAATAAGAATATTCAAGTAACTATGACTAGTAAATGGATAACAATTGGAAGAAACACTTTTCACTTAACTGCATAAAATTTAGAGCAAGGGTATATTAGGGGGAAAAAGGCTATTGAATAATGGGTTATCTACCCAGAGGATTAACTTAAACAATCGTACTATATATGAGACAAGAAATATCTTCCTAAAAATCAATTTGAATAGGAAAAGTAAAACATGATTGTCATTTTAGGATCAAGATAACATAAAGCAACAAATATGCTTTCAGGCAGTGATAAAATGTAAAAGGGAACAACGAAAATGGTGGGTTCAAGTGAGGTAACTATTATTACCTTTAAGCCGATGCAAAAAGTATGCAACTGGGACCCCCACTGGCAGGCAGCCTCTGAGTCCTTCATATAGTGGGAAGCCACTGAAGCAACAAGAGATGAATCCAATCCGCCAGATAAAAGTACACCAAATGGTACATCTGTCATAAATCTCTTAATGACAGCCTACAAAAAATTAAGATAAGCAAAGAATAAGAATGACTTATAAGACAGTAATAAATAAAAATTATGCTACAAGACTGGATAAGCACAGAGTTCAAGAAAACCTACTTCATATGTTTAATTGCTGAGTGATGAAAAAAAAATTGAATAAGAGAAGAAGAGAAGTGGGATCATAAACAATAGTGAATAATTGATGGGAAACGGTTAAAGAACAAAGAAGCAGGGAAAAGATGCATAAATATGAGGAAGTAAACCATAGGAAAGAAAAAGAAGAGGTCCAAGAGAGAGATGAAGATACGAGGAGTTACATTAGAAGAACAAGGGTGGGAGAGATCACACTCAAATCTCTAATCTGTGAAATAATCTACAGTAGTAAGAAGCAAAAGGTAGAACTACGATTTACCAACAGAAGCACAATTTTACACTCAAATACCGAACAACTGTAAGTCTTTGCTCCCAGTAAGGAAACATTCAACTAACCTTCTCAAAGGCCTTTCGCAGTACTAGGGAATCATAAGGAGCTGAAGGTATGTGTTCTGAGTACCATGGAGGATTGTACCATCTCCTGAGCTCTCCTGTCAACGTAATATGGAATATGAAATGTAATGTTGAATATTCCTTGCAATTTAAATGACACTATAGATAACTGCAGGCAAGAGAAAGAATTATATAATGCATTGGTAGATGTTTAGTTAAAATCCTGTTAACCCACCTAAGAAGAAAGTCCCAGTTTTAACAGAATAAAGTATACATTTAATTAACATCTTGTTAACACACCCAAGAAGAAAGTTCCCAATTTTTAACAGAATAAACACAACAGTTTCGCTTCCATTCTTTTTACAACTTCCCACTAAATATAGCAGAGGAATAGCTAATTGGTAGCACGCCTATCATAAAGGTTTTAAATCATATGGGGGAAAATTTTATGCCGAATTTTGACTAACTCATAACAGAAAAAACTTCAACAGACAACACGGATGATTTAAATACAATAGTGTAATTTAATTTCTTCAATGCGCTTAAGAATTTACAACCTTCGCATTTTTATTTCATATTTATAGCTTCTTAAAACTATGATCTTTATTGTATAAAATTAGATTCATAATTTTCAACGTATCAGTGATGGAGATCGATAAATTTCATCAATGAATTCACAAGGTATACTCTAGGAGTAAATCAAATAGAGCTAAACTGATTTTACAGTTATCGAGATTAGGAGTCCAAAGTAAATCATATGTTCATTCCTGTAACTTCAAAGCATACCAGTTTTGCTTGAATATATGTGACCAGGAAGAAATGACATGAATCTTTCACAATCATCACTCAAGGCTTTCATTTCTGAAGCAAACCAAACCGATCCTACAGGAAAAATAGCAGTTAGTTGAACAGTAACCACAGAATAAGAGAGACCGACAATTGGCATTTGTAAGAGACAGGCTGTCATTCCTGCAAATGGCACTTCTATTGGAGGAATGACCTAATGAGTAATGAGTGCTTGAAGAAGCAACCTTTTCTGAACAAGGTTGGCTAGGGATCGCCAACTAATGTAGCACACAAAATTTTCAAGATAACATAACAGTTTTAGAGCATGGCCGGTGCATACTTAGTTGAGCTAGGGATGGCAACGGGGCGGGGCGGGGCGGGGCGGGGCGGGGCGGGGGCGGGGAGGCCCTCCCCGTCCCCCGCCCCGTTAAGAAATTTCATCCCCATCCCCGCCCCGTTCCCCGTTTAAGGCGGGGCGGGGCGGGGTCGGGGCGGGGGCGGGGCGGGGCGGGGGCGGGAGATTTCCCCGTTTATTCCCCGTTTAATTTTTTTTTTTTTTTTAAGTTTTTGATAATTTTTTTTTTATCGTCCATATTCATTATATTTAGACAAATAATTTTAGTTGCTATTTTTCTATTAGAACTAACGAAAATTTTCATTCAAAGTATTGAAAATTTTCATTCAAAGTATTGAATTCCAAAAAAAAAAAAAAAAAAAAAAAAAAAAATTTTTTTTTTTTAAACGGGGCGGGGACCCCAATACCCGTCCCCGCCCCGTCCCCGCCTCGGGGAAAAACTCCCCGCCCCGTTACCCGTTTAAGCGGGTTTTTCCCTCCCCGTTCAGGGCGGGTCCCCGCGGGTATCGGGTTTGTCGGGTTTTTTTGCCATCCCTAAGTTGAGCAACTATAGACTTAATAAGGGGAAAAAAGTAACATACCATCAAGACCCCAGCCAATGTAAAGTGGGGTAATGCCAATACCATCCCGTGCAGCAATAAAACTTTTATCGCGGGTGTCAAGAAGCACAAAAGAGAACATCCCGTCCAACATGTCAACAAATTCTTCTCCATATTCTTCATACTGAGATATAGAAATGCCAAGCACACAAAAATATAGATGAATGTAAAAAAAAAAAATTTAATCCCTCTTATGCTATTAGTTTTCTACTATAGTTGGTACAGAACAGAATTTCTAACTGATATATATAGCTTAGAGTGAACTAAAGAGTTGTAAAACTTCATCTGAGTACACTGTTAAAGCACTTACAAGATGTGCAATAACTTCACAGTCACTTCCCGTTCTGAACTGATGAGACTTCAGCTTTTCCCTTAGTTCCCTATGGTTATATATTTCCCCATTAACCTAAAAGCACGAGAAAAAAAGGAAAAGGAAGGAGCAAGGTCAAAATCCTAGTTCTGAAAATGAACAATCCATTCATATCACAGTCCAGTGCAATTGAAAAATCATGCGAACAAAAAAAATAATGGACTGTTCAACATTCAACTGGGTTTTCATTATTGTTCTCCAGTAAGAATTTTTTTTTTTTTTCCTGGATCAGTAACAGACTCTAGCTGAGAATATCATGGTACCTCGTAGGAGCTAACCAGGATGATAGTCCTGGAAAGATAAGAAACATGACACAAAGCCCAGTTGGAAAATTGAAATTTAAAGGAGGCAGCTATTCCTTTCAGAGAAACCATTATGGTATATCTTCTCGTATTAATGGTCAGACAATGTAAATGACAGCAAAAATCAGAATCAGCACCACATGACATATCTTAAGCCATTACACGTGTTAAAGAAACTTCAATGATAGTTTGCGGAATTAGAACAAGAACATGGAACATTGTTCATTGGTACACTGGGCATGTTCGCAGAACAAGCCCATACGGAAAGCATAATGCAATTGGATACCTTAGCCAAAATTGTCTGATTATGACAGATTAAACATGAAAAAGATGATCCATTTCAGGTCCTCCACATTCACACTTGAAGCAAAATGGGGCCTACATCAGTTACACCTTTCTAGGCAAGCACATCTTGTTTTCTGCACATCCATCAAAAGGTCCAAACACACCAAAAGGAAACCAAAAACTATTGCGCTTGATTTTCTAGATTTTATATTGAAACTCTAAAAGCAAAATTTAGTTATCAATTAAATGATCCTTCCACACAAGAATCAGCTCAAGGTAGAATGGGTTAATGTACACGCTCTTGCAACTGAGCATTTATGCAGAAATATCCATAAATAAAAAATCACCTACCGTTACAGCAACTGTTTTATCTTCATTATATAGTGGTTGATCACCTGATGTGGGATCTACGATAGCTAATCGTTGATGAGCGAGATAACAATCCTCATGACAGTGTAGGCCACTCCAGTCAGGGCCTCTGTGACGCAACCTACATTTCCAAAATAGAAATGACAAAAGTGATATTTTTCTCTGACAGAAAATCTAGACTAATCAATTGCTCTTTTAGCTAATCCATCATTGTGCTAGTTCATTACAAGAAAGAAAAACCAAAGTACAGATGAAAACTGAACTTAAGCACACATTACAATCAATAGCCAGCTAATGGCAGAGAACTTACAAATATTGCCAGGAAAAATAGAATTATCAGAATCCGGTATTATTTCAGTTGATAAAATACATTCTTCAAGACACAACATACATAAAACAAATTTATCAATTTTCTTACAAATACTTTGATAAATCCCAATAGATTGATGAAAATCCTCCCAGAAGCAGATTGATGAAAATCCAAGTAAACAAAATACTTACGCAATGATATATAACAATTAATTCTATCAAAAAAATTCATATAATTTTAAAACAATTTTAACAAAGTCTTAAGCTAATTAAAGAAAAATACAAACGGGAAATGATAATTAAAAAATAATAATCTTAGTTATTAAAACAGGAAAACTGTCCATCAAAAAATAAATAAATAAAACAGAAAAACCGCTTATATGCTCATTCCCATTTCAACCAGTAAATCAAAAATCAAATCCAAAATAACATAGACACAGATAATATACCAACACGACAATCTGGAGAGCCAAATCTAATCCACAAGATGATAATTTAACATTTCACTTTGAAGCCAAAACTACGGGGAAAAAAATTACCTTTCTGGAGAGTTCAATAATTCTGGAACGTTTAGCCTGAGAATTATCCGATATGCCGAGTACTGCAAGAATTCCACACATGGCTGCTTTGTTGTCCTTTCTCTCTCTATATTGTGTGTATTGTCAATTGTGTATCTATATGCGCGAGGTTTTTGTCAGAAAAAGGCAGCTGTTAGAACTGAAATATGAGGAGGTGGCCGCTGAATGGCAAAGACGGTGGGTTTGAGTATAATAAGGTCATTCTATGGGAGAATCAGACCGTTGATTTGAAGATTCTGATGTGATATCTGATTTAATTAGGGTTTATGCCAGTTTAAGATTCAATATTTGGTGGAACCCACCGTGCAAAGTACAATTCCATTTGTACATATATTTATGATACGACGATGGAGGTTGATAACCTCTCACATGTATACAAGCGTCATGTGATTAAAAAATTTCGAGAAAAAAGTGAGCCTCCCCTATTGTGAGTACTGAGTTATCTATATTGTCATTCATTTCGATACACGTAGCATGATTTGTGTGCTAGAGATCTTGGATTGCAGCTTTTTGTCCCTAGCACTCATTTTGATTTATTAAAAATAATTATAAAATTACTTTTTACAAAATGATGTTTTGTCCCTATGTCTTCATTAAATTAAAATTTATTTTTCTCTCTTTTTTTAATCAATCACACATTTTTCAATAAAATAATATTACACGTAATCTTAAAACTTTCCTTTTTTTTTTTAATCACATATTTTTCAAAAAATTACTATTCATCTCATTAAAATATGGAATAATGGAGCCCAAACAAGAGCTATATATCAATGTATTTTCTATTATTTGAAATTCGAGTTGGCAGATCATCCTCACCTTAGAGATAAATAAATCTTCCAATTCAAGAAAGTAAGAATCCATCCAAATTAATAAAGATTTCATCAAGTTAACATGATAGAGAAAAATAATGTTAAGAGCTCTGTTCAGATTTAGAACCTCTGTTACACAGAAGTGACTCAAAAAATTTATATATATCCAGATTTAGTTGTGCTTCTAACTTATTTTAAGACATTAACAAACACCTAGATAAAATGAAAGATTAAGAGTATCTTGTGAACTGTATTAAAAATGTTCTCATATAAGTTCAAACGGACAATAGTTATAAAATTTCTTCTCCAATGCAATATGTATAGGACCATGTCTAAGGACGTGGCAAGAAAAAGGTAGACATTGTCAAAAGAACTTGTCTAGATGTAAAGGTTCTTTTAGATGAAATGAATAACCACGGTATAATATTTCCTTCTTCCTCTTTTTTTCTTTCTCTTATTTTTTCTCGTGCTTATTATTGGATATCTCTTCTATACATTATAAATGAAAATTTTAAGTAGATCGGAAGTCTTTTTGTTCAAATGCCACCTACATTGCAATCCATGAAATGCAATGGAGATACTCTAATTTTGAGTTTGAGTATCTATCTGGTTAGACATCAGTGCATATAAATTACAAATTCTTCAACTTCTGTACGTACAACCTATTTAGCAATCTATAAAATGAATTGGAGATGCTCTGAACAAGAAGCTCAAGACATTATTTATAAACTTCTTCGCCACCAAATTTTTTTCAACTTCATTTGGTTAAAAATATATATGAGACGGGCACTTTATTTCATTTTTACATTTCTTAAGAATAGAGGGACTCCCATGCAATTTGCTTGAAGTAGAAAAAGGATAATTTGACCTTGACTTTGACTTGGGGGTTTCATAGTCCAAATGAATTGATTAAAGGAAGAACTTCATTTTTCTCATTCATCTTCTTCATTTATTCCTTCATCAAGAACACATACTTCATTGATCATCTATTTCGAAATGTTAGCTATTATTTCATCTCTTAACTCATTATTTCGTAAATGTAATACAACATGGTGATAATAAATTTCAAATTATTACTCATTGATTTCTTAGGTTTTTGACCATGATTATGAAGGTAAAGAAATTTGTAATAGTTCATTAAATGTGATTGATTCCATATTTAATGAATCATTGACTTATTTTTTTTCCAAAATACATTGTCATGTTGAATGTGAATTGATTATCACCATTAATGTTCTATAATAATGTCTTACAAATTTCTGAAATCACTGTTCGGAAACCACCCGACAGTTGGTACTGAAATGGTCGACAGCAGTGTTTCAAACCGTCGGGTCCGACAGTTAAACTTTCGAATTTGACAGGTTAACAAACTATCAACTTCGATAGTTTAACTGTCGAATTCGACACTTGAGAACAGTTGCAACTTGCTTAGCTGTTTTCCTCATTTGATGGTATTCAATGTTGATAATTTGATTTTGCCGACTTCTTACAGTTGCAATCTCAATATTACAGGTATGAGTGATGGTTTGAGATTCATAGTCTCGTACCGGGGAAATTTCACAAATGTGGACGACGAATGGAAGTGGAGAGGGGACAAAACAACTTCCATCTTGGTGCCGACAAATATTGCGGTAGCCGGACTTGCTTTACGGTTGAAGGAAAAACTTGGTATTGTTGATCCCAGTAGTGAAATTGAATTGAAGTTCAGAGTTCCCAATGTGAATGTACCTCCGGCTGAAATACGCGATGACGAGGACCTGAGTTGGTACATATCGGTTCATAAGGAAATTGCAATATACGTTACGGTGTTAGAAGTCGAGCCCCTGATGCTTGGCATGTCAACGGATACAAATTGGCCGGATCGTATGATTGTCGTAGGGGATGTTCATCAAAATGTACAAAATGAGGACATAAGTTATCATCATAATATCTCAACTGAAAGTGCACCCGAGGGGCCATTTTCTGATATTAGGGTTGCACCCTTACATGAGAACTTGGACAATCCATTAAATGCTAACGTTCCCGCTAATATTGCTGAACGGATTACACCTGTTAATACATCGGACCTTGCCGAACGGGAAATATTCTTCAGTAAGAATGAATTGTACTTGAAGATTCGTGTACTCACATTGTAAGAGAAGTTTGAATTTCGAGTTAGTAGGTCAAGCATGAAGATGTTAACCGTGAAATGTGCCGACAGTAATTGCAAGTGGATGCTACGTGCCTCGGCGGTGAAGAAGTCTACACTCTTTATGATCTATAAATTCAGGAAGCAGCACACATGTTCCATAGACATGCATCGTAATGCACACTGTCATGCCACTAGTTCTATAATTGCCGAACTGATATTGGGAAAACTTGACACTCCAAACCACAAGTACGGTCCTGCTGCTATTTCACGTGATATGGAACATGTGTTCGGAGTAAAAATTAGTTACAGCAAAGCACGTAGGGGGAATGTGGCTGCTTTACTCAAGCTGCATGGTGAACCGGGGGATAGTTTTCATCAACTTGCTTCGTACTGTCACGTCCTTGGAGAACATAACCCCGGAACTGTAACCCACATCCAAGTCGACGGCCATAATAGGTTTACTTATTTCTTCCTAGCATTTGGTGCAAGCATTCGTGGTTACTGGCAATTCTTGAGGCACGTAATTCTCTGTTTCTCGACAGTTCGAATAATACAGCAATTCGTTTTTAACAAACACATTGCAAAAGGGAGATTGTTGCCCATGAATTTCATTAATAACCATGATTATATATGCGCAAAATAGCTGGACGAACATAATATGAACGTCAGTAAGGGCTCCTCGACAAAAATGTACAAAATTGGAGGGCACACTTCTACGATGTCTATCTAATACATCGTACCACGAGTACTACAACGTCGTTTCCTTCCCAGTTAGAGTCCACGTTTATCCCACATCAAAATTTATATACATACTGACCGATAGATTATTTAGTGACGTGATGGTATCCCATCATCAGTATAATTTTAATTGCACACGGATCCGACATCTGCACCACTGTCATCATCAGAGTCGTTCGACGATATGATAATTATTTCAGGAGCTGCTGCGATGAGGGCCACGCGTACATCATCGCTGTCATCATCAGAGTCGTCGACGACATTGCGGAGCACACTGTTTGGTGATTGCAATTCTTCGCTGGCTAGTGCGTCGAGGTCGGGAAACGGAACAGGTGAAGTGACTCTCCAACCACGGAACAGGACGTCGTCTTCATCATCCGACGATATTACGATGGGGACGTCTACAGATGAGCTGGGCATTGGAGTCGGATTATTGAAGAGCTCGGTGTCGTTGCTGGCAATGGAAGAAGCCATATGTTTGAATAATGACTAGCTTCGAATTTGAAAAATGTCTATTGCAGTAACATGTAAGTTTCTCAAGTGTTACTTGTATGAGAACAAAGATCTACTATATATATAATGAACTGGGCGATTTCCACATTTATGATGCACACTTGCTAACCACCTAGTCAATGTCAAATTTAAATTGGACAGTAAATGGACCTTGAAGAGACAAGACTTGAAGTCTACTGACCCTTTTATATTACAATTTACTTCATATTGATTTACCATAGCATCTGCCAATTGTAAATAAGCTGTATCTGTTGCATTTTTGTATCTCCGTACATACGAAATTATGATTCTCAACGCCAATATTTTCATATTAGACGATTGCCGTAATTAAGGGTTGCATGTCCTAAATAACTCGCACTTCAAACCATATATAGTCACTTAACTGGACCATAAATTAATCCATGCAGCAAAAATTTGGATACTTGTACCACATCAAATTTCCAGATAATGCACAATTTGCCGTAAATGTTTGGAACCATTCATATGCCAAGAACATTACAAAATTATCCAATTTACATAAACTAGGCTAGACATTACACCATTTGCACCATATGCCATTAACCAGGCTCGACATTACAAAACAAATTCCACGCGGATTTGACAAAAATCTATTGAAATGAAACTGTGCGCAAAATTGGAGTCCGTCGGAGTCACGGTATCTTCGTACGTTCAATCATTGTTACTTGAAAGGCACCGGCACAAAAGATCTGAAACGAACAAAATTTGGCTCAACTATTTCTTCCGTATTTGCCTCCTACCCCTAGTGTACGGAGTCCTTGTCGAAGCTGCTGGCATTCGAAGGCGAGTAGAACGTCACCTGCGAATAGGTGCCGATACAGGCTGCACTGGGTCAGACGTTGGCCCACCTACGGAACAATGCCAATAGACAAATTGTTAATATGGAACTATCTGAATGATATATCTAAATGTCAGGTTTCGTTTCTTACCTTCCACCTCCTCCGCTCCTAAAGCGGTCCCCGCCTCCATCTCCCCTGAAGCAGTCCTAGCATTGTCGCTCTCATTGGCATGCAGATGTTGACCTCTTATGCAGATGCAGATGTGGCACTCGGATCGTTAAGGGTTCGAGTCGTCACACTTTATCTCAACTTTTAGTAGATTACATTTTGACTAGTTACATAAACGCACACGAATGATGTACATGTGTGATTACGTGTTATCACATGTACATACAGACAAAAAAAGGGATAAAGTGGAAAGATAATTTAAATAATTGTACCTCAGTAAATATCCATTCACAGGGACCAGATTGCTTCAGGAGGTCAACATATTTGAATAACAGTGCCACGATATCCTCAAAATGCTCTGTAAAGTTTCTCAATAAACAAATAAAGGAGAAAGTGAAAATTTTGACAAACTTTCACATTGAGTTCAAGAAGAAAGGCAATACAGGATTTACATGTTTTCCCATCCTTCCAATTCCTGCACCCCACCCCTCAAATCCCAAGAAACACACACGAAAAGGAAAAAAGGATAAAGAAAGGAAGGTAACCACTCATAGTTCTACTCTGCCTCTATCCCCGCACCCTCCCCCCCAACCAAAACCAACAACAGTGCAAGACTGAAATGACACATACCTTGACCAGCATCAGTCAGATCAATTACAACTTTAAAGAAAGAAAAGTCGGAAGTCCAATCTGATTCACCAGCAGATAAACTTGTTGCCCAACCTGAAAAGTTCACAAATTTTGCAAAATAAATATTCAAAAGAAACCATTGCAACAAGTAGAACTAGATTTTCCAAAGGACCATGAGAAGAAAGAAAGAAGTTACAAGCACTAGAAAGAAAGTGTAAGTACCATACATACATAAGTTAGATAATTCAGAAATAGGCTTCAGCTTAAATTAACTAAATGTATCCTGTTAGTAATTTCCTTGAACCAATATCAGCTTAAATTGAAAACGTATACAATTGGTAATTTTCATTGGACAAATATTAGGAAGTGAAAAAGTACGGCAAATCTATAGAAAAATGTCAGCATTGAACATACTTGTTTTGTTTTGATTGGTAAATTTTCATAGATGCTAGTAACTAGGGATAACACCTACTGCCAAAACTCTGCGAAGAGAGAAAGCTATCTTGTTGTCGATATAAAAAGTTCAAAAATAAGAAGCCAAGGAAAAAGCAGGAGGTAGTCTCCACCTAAATTACCCGGGAAACTCCACCAAAGATAAATCGGGGCAGCTACCCGCATACTACTTTTCCTCTAACATGAACACCAGCTAAGTAATAATCCCTATAGTCCTTTAACAGAATACGGCATAACTCACTATAAACTGCACATTTCTAAAAGAAAAAAACATAGTTATCTCTGAAAACTTGTGAGCAAACAGTGGCACAAATTTTATGATTGATTCCATATGCACCAAAAATTAATATCAAAGGCAATGACATAATTTTACAACTTTCTAGTAGAAACTTGGAGAAAAATTCTAAGGTCATGTCACAATCAATACCAATGCATCCAAACCATTTCGAGATAATATACAAGGCAAGAGGCAGGCAACAATCTATAGACAGGGTATAAAAATGTAGATTCATGGTGCTGCTTGCTACAACTCTGTAGTTTTGACTTTCACATATCTAGATTCCAGAACACAACACGCCACATGAGTTTCCATGGTATCTTTGATTTCCTGTGACCAAGTAAAATATCATATAATGCTAGATTGGTCCAAATCAGCGTTTCTCCAAAAGGATTGACCTTTTTCAGAAATGAAGCCCATAATTTTTGCATTAGCTAACAAAATACTAAGCTAAAGGCCTAAATGTGCTATTAAGTTTCTCCAATAATAGAAGGAAGTTGTCCATATATCTCCAGTTTGCAAATAAATTATGTTATTATAGCATCACATTTAGCAGACATTAACAAGGTTTTTTTCTTTTCTTTTTGCCATCTAAAAGAGTTGGGTATCAAGGGAAAGGAGTCCTGAACACAAAGGAAGTCTAAAACCCACCTAATTTCTTTAAGACATAAAACAGAGATCCTTCTCCTTCATGGCCAATTAAATGACCTAGATACCTGCTTGCCCCTTCCTTGTAATGCCGAATGCCTGGAGTTATCGGCCATGAAAATCTCAACTTGTGACCTTGTTTTATTGGGACGGTTTTGACAAGAATCTGGTTACAGTTCCGGTGAATCGAATGAGAGGGGAGTCAGTGCAGGGGTTGCTTTCTTCTCTTTTGGGCGATGTAGTCAATTCTTCTCTTTGGGCAGCGGTAGTCTACGGTAATGGAGACTTCTGGCGACTGGAATGCAAGGGGAGTGAGCAGGAAAAGGGTTCGAATGAGAGTAGGGTTAGCAGAGGTTGCGTTCTTCTTCTTTTTTGGGAGGTGGAGTGAGTTTAGAGATTTAGAGCTTGTTTGGGAAGGATTAAAATCCAATTAAAATTGAAAATATAGCCGTTATTGGGTCCCACTAGTCTAATAAAAGTCAATTCCAACAGCTATATTTTCAATTTTAATCTGATTTTAATCGCTCCCAAACAAGCTTTTAGCTTTTTTTGTTTTTTGTTTTTTTATTTCCACAAAGTACACATTCCTGACACATAATACTATTTTGGTACATTTTTTCTCATCTATGTCAAATCTCATTTAATGAATGATGTGTAAGGTATTTAATTTATCTACAGGGGCAAAAATGTCAAAAAATGACAATCTTGCACATACTTTAAAAATATGACATTTTGGTAAATACAAAGACAAATATTGAGATACAATGTAATTTCCTCTTGAAAATTTAAATTACTTGATTAGTGCATGGCATGACTGGCTCTTTCTAAAACACACACAATTTCCATAAATTCACAAATTCAATACAAACCCACCTCCCAATTCTCATTCTTCTTCCTTAATTTTCTCTCTTCTTTTTTCACATCCAGATCTGATCTGATCTGTTCATTCCATTTCTGGAAAATAGAAAAACCACTGAATAAATTGATTCGTATATGCATATGATTGTAACAATTCAAACTACATAAGTACAATTATATATACTCATTACAGAGATGGCGGTGGTGTCTCCTTTAGCCAAGTACAAATTGGTGTTTCTCGGCGACCAATCTGTCGGAAAAACGAGCATAATTACCCGTTTCATGTATGATAAATTCGACACCACTTATCAGGTTTGTGCGAATCGCTCTTGGATATATGTTTTGTGATCTGAATTTGCATGTATTTAGGGAGAAATGATATGATTTTCGGGGTTAATTTGATTCCTAATTGTTAGAGAAGTTTAACGGGGAAGAAGGGTGTTGTGAATTTGAATCTTTTTCTACTATTGTATTGAATAATTTAATTTTCAACATTTGTGGTGAAAGTTTATCAGAATTGTTTTTTAGTTGTGGACCGATAGGGAAACTGGAGTAAGGCTGGGGCAGAAAGATAGTTACCTTGAGTTCTGAAATTGTGAAATAAAGAATGTCAGGTTAAATGATTTTGATACATAAGCACTCATCTATGTAAAATGCAGGAATATAGAAGTTTGAAGTTAAACTGAAAATCTATATAAATGGCTGGTGATATGACGATCTAAAAGATTGCAGTTCTATTCTGTCAACCTATATATGTCTGAATTTTGTAATTTCATATGCAGGCCACTATTGGCATTGACTTCTTGTCGAAAACAATGTACCTTGAAGATCGAACAGTTCGATTGCAGCTCTGGTATTGTATTCTTCTTTCTGGATTTGTCAAAGATAAGCATGACTCTATGCATTTCATAATATTACGTTCTTCTCTTGCCTTTCTGGCTGTGGATTATAGAATGGACTCTTCTATTTAGCCATGGCCACATGGTCCCCCTGGATGGCCTGGCCCTGGCCAAGCAAAATAATCCTTATAGAATTTTAAGACTTAGAGTTCAATCTTAAAATGTTAACCTTTTTAAAAGAAATAATTCAAATTTTTATATGTTGGTTTTTATTTCGATATTTAACCGATTTGAAATTTATTACTTAATATCTCCCCGCAAGATGATAGCTCATTTGAGCTGACCAATCTTATAATTCGTGTGATCGTTCTTTGAGTTCTAATCGGATCGAATTGCTCGTTGGAGGTTAATGGGCTTTGATACCATATTAAGATTTAGGGTTTTATTCTAAAAAATCAACTTTATTAAGAGAGGTAGCTCAAGTCCTTATACGTTGGTCTGTATTTCGGTATTTAATCAATGTAGGATTTATCCATTAACATAGAAGTACCTTTTGAAAGGTATGTTCACGAAAGTCGAGGGGATGAAAATTGGTTTTGTGAACTTATCAGATGACTCACTGCAAGAATAGCATTAGCGGGTGCTGTAGTCGAAATACACAAGTCATGTCTTTCTTTACCTTATTTTGGCTGAAGACGTTAGAACATTATCCTAATGTTACTGATACTGGCTTATGAATCACAGTCACATGTTAATATTTAGGACAATGCTATTTGTACATAATGATCACATGGAAGAGAAAGAGAGCGAAAATAACTAAGTTTCTTTTCTTTTCATCTCTTTTTTTCTCTCTCTCTCTTCCATGTCAGCATTATGTAAACTATTGTATACATCATTATGTACATATAGCATTATCCTAATATTTAACCATACTTGACACCCATTTTTGTGGAAAAATATGTTTTTGAATAGTGATTGATGGAAGAATGTGTGGTTAAAAAGTAAGGAGAATTTTTAGGTTTATGTGTAATATTATTTTATTGATAGAATGTGTGGTTGAAATGAAGAAAGAGAAAAAGAATGAGAATGAGAATGAGAAAAAAATGGGTGCCAAACGGGGGCTTAATATCTTATACATTTTACCTTGAAGTTTGAACACTGCATCATACATCCTTGTTTACACGCTTTGAAACGAAAACCTTTTATGGTCACAGGGATACTGCTGGTCAAGAGAGATTTAGGAGTCTTATTCCAAGCTACATTAGGGATTCTTTTGTAGCAGTGATCGTCTATGATGTTTCTAGTAAGTAATAGCACTGGGAGTTTCCTTTCACAAGCTCATGATGTTATACTTCCCTACTACATAATGCATAAAAAAGAAACAAAATTTTGAAGTTTTCTGTTGATGTGTCTCTATTAACCTAATTTTAATCGTCAGTCATAGTTCTTGTAATATAGAATTATTTTAGTTATTTAGTGATCCTTGCTTGAACTAATTATTTTGATAAATTAATGCCTTCGCAGATCGACAGTCATTTTTGAACACTTCAAAGTGGATTGAGGAAGTACGTACAGAACGAGGGAGTGATGTCATTGTTGTTCTTGTAGGGAATAAAACTGATCTTGTTGATAAAAGGTGAGAGGAAAAATATTGATTGTGATTCACTTTATCTTGTCATGCTCCCATAGGCTGAGGGTGCGACTTTAGGCTTCCTCCGATCTAGTTGCAGGTCACATTGACAATTCGGCAGTTTCTTTTCCTTTTCGTTCAAATGAATTAGTCGAGTCAAGAAATTCTTTACAAATTCGTTTTCCAGAATTGATCTAACGTTATATTGTTCTGCATAAACAGGCAAGTTTCAATTGAGGAAGGAGAAGGGAAGGCTCGTGAATCTGGAATCATGTTTATAGAAACGAGTGCTAAAGCAGGTTTTAATATAAAGGTAAATGTACCTCTTTGCTCAATTGTGTATCTGAGTTCTGCAGAATACTGCCTTTGATAATATCCTTTCTAGAAATATTAAGTTCTTAGAGAAGTTCTCTCTGAAGATATTTCTTGATTGTAATATAATTGGAATGGGTTACATTTATCTATGCTCCCAATGTGCCTCTAATGTTGCACTTGGCGGACTGTTAGCTAGTGTGTATCATCTTACGAGGTTAGAATATGGTGTGGATCATTATATCTCTAGAAGTAGAAAGAATTACAATATCCACCCACCTAAAATTCTTGGAATTTGTTTAGTTAGAATAGATTTGTAGACTGGAACTTGTTTAACGAGTTTATAAGTTATGATTTATCTTCTTTTTGGATCTTATTCAAGCCACACTGCAGCCTTTGTTTAGAAAAATAGCTGCTGCTCTGCCAGGAATGGCAACTCATTCTTCCACGAAACAGGAAGATATGGTCGACGTTAATTTGAAGCCGTCTACAAATACATCCCAGACGGAGCAACAATGAGGTGGATGCGCGTGCTAGAGAGTGTACATTAGGAGAAGGAAGGTTACGAAAAAAGTTGGAAACTTACCCAACACTTAAATGCGTCAAGGCGTCAAGCTAATTGTTGGGTAAAGTTAAATGTTTGGGTAAATTTCCAACTTTTTGAGTGTTTTGAGGTTGCAGCAGTATCAGCAAGAAAGATTCTAAAAATTCGAAATCGCAAGTGAACTGTTGAATTTCAATTCGGGCTGCTAAGTTCATAGGTTTAGAAATCGAGTTTTTCTTTAGTGTGTTGTGTTTGAATTCTATGAACGACGGGTTTATTCCTTTACTTCTACTTACAAATTTTTTTGAAAGACTTATGTTTGTATATCTGCTCATTCTATTTCACTCTTCGATGGGGTTCTTATCACATTTTCTTCACAATACTATTTTGATATTAGTCATCCTTGCAGGGTGATCGATCTCCTCGCTAACACTGGATTATATGAGTCCATGTTAGTTCAAGTTAGCGATGCTTTTAGCTATTGAAACTTTGCCACCGAGCAGAATGGCACTCGTAATGCTCATGCTCTAATGGTTTAAAGTCTTCTCACTTTGCTAACCACTGCTGCAGGAATCACTTTTGCACGTAAGTAATGGGAAATGTATGGACTCAATATGATAACAAATTTTCTTACACGTCTCTTTTCTCTCGTAGAATCAACCTTGTTTAGTTTACGGAACAAACTTACCCCAAAAGAAGCGAGTGATTTGTGTTGAGCCTTTTCAAGATAGTATGTCGAAAGAAAATATAAAGGGCACTCAAACGCCCCCACCTATTTGTATCAACTCATTCCCTACATAGACATTCCCTACATAGACAAAGTTAAGGGACAATGCGAAAACTGCCATTCCCTACATAGACAGAGGTAAGGGACAATGCGAAAACTGCCATTCCCTACATAGACAGAGGTAAGGGACAATGCCAAAACCGCCATCTCTGTTTAGGTTGTCGCGTAAAAATGTCAACTAAGGATGGAGTTGCCGGAACAAAAAAAACAAAAATCTAACCAATTTAGACGATGCACAGTATGACTAACAATTAGGCTAAAAAAAAAAAAATTCAAATAACCTTCCCACAACAAATTTGCAGAAATCACAAAGAATGAAACTGGAAATTTGTATACAAAAATCAAATGAAACAGCTAGTGTATGTACTTCCAGACTCTCAATTTATGTACATTGATGAAATATATACACCAGAGAAACAAAAGCAAAAGGAATAGAAAAGACAAATAGTACCTAACAGGATTCTTTCACAAAAGTTCGTAAAAGTTGGCATGACAAAAATACGCTAAACATTACCAGACCCATCGCCAATCTGCCTCACTCTTAGTGTCAGATATATTAGGATTATCGTTCCCATAATAGATCTGCAAAATAAATAAATAAATAGTTAACAAACTAACCCTTATTCACAATAAACTTGGAGTTAGCTACATAAATCCTTTTGGCCTCTCCGATCAGATACATCCAATTTTTTATTATTTTTTTTATCAATTACTATAACAATAAAGGATGATTTTAACAGTTGATAGTGCACTGGATGTTTTATTGTTTCTTTGTTCAATTTATTTTACTTTGCCTTGTGCACTTGACCCATCTCAATAATGGAGGAATTATTTGGACCGGTAATAAAATTGAAAAATGGGGCTATTAAATAAAGTGTTTGGTAAAGATTATGCTTACAAGACTGAGAATAGGAGAACAACTCGTCTTGAATTAAAGGAAGCAGAACGCTTGTATTTCCTTGATCTGTTAGCAGGCGTATCATAAACTCTGTCGATCAGATATTTATCTGTTTCACAATACAGGAAAAAAGCTCATAAGCAAGTGAATTTTATTCACACAATAAATGTTGAGATTGCAGTATATACAATTAGTAATGTTTAAAAGTTTCCATTTCCAACAAAAAAAATTGTTAAAAATAAATAAATAATATTGACGTGTATTTTCTCATAAATGTCCAGCCCTATTGCCTGACCATGACATGAAAAAGTTTTGTCTTTAATGACTGAGAAAGATGATAACAAGCTTAACAGTGTGTTTGGCAAATTTCAATTTTTTTTAAGCTAATCAAATTCACACATTTTGTAGAATCCACAATGTACTATGCGCTTATCATCCACACATTCTGTAGAACCCACGGCATATAACCACTACAAAACAAGCACGTACAAGGATAATGAGTAACAACTTGTCTCCTATTTGGGTAATATAGCGAATTTTCCAAACTTGGGGTCTATAATACCTCATTAGTCGGTCAGGAAGAAGTTTCAGACATGAACTTGTACTGAGTTTATCACATCTCTCTAATAAAGGTATGCATTCCACATTAAACAAGTTAGAAACGAAGAAGAGGATGCCAATTCTTGAATCACGGGCTTATATAATAATTGAAAAGATGTGGATGCCACTAAAATCATTCAAACGGATAAAAAGATCCCAAAATAATTCTATTGTTCACCAAAAAAAGGGTCAAAATGATTGTGTTAGCCGATAACTACCTCTTGAAGCGAACTTGGGTAACTCAGGGCCATGGTTCATCAAGAGCTGCATGAATTTTCCTCCCTAACTGTAAGCTAATCTCTCTCTGCAATGCCTTCTGCACAGCAGTTAATTATCAATTTAAATCGCATAACATGGGGATGATTCAATAAGATGCTTTTAATGGTTGACCAAAAAGTTTACAAATCAACAATGCAGCTCACTAGTGGGACACTGAAAATGACTCCAATTTTACAATGGTATCTTGTGCAGACTCCAAAGAAATAAACTCAGTATCGTGTGGATGAAGAACTTACTACTAAGGAATCATCAGTCTTCAAATTCACAACAGATTCATCATTGGATATAGGGTTGTGCGGTTTTCCTTTCTCAATATCATCATCCAAAATGCATGGTACATAATTGTTTGCTTCATCCATCTTTAGGTTTGAGTCATTTTGAAAATCTGATTCAGCATTGAAGTGCGTCTCACTTTTCATTGTATTAAGATTTTCCATATGGCTGACAACATTCAATTGTGGATTGGACTCGGGGTTGGCAGTTCCTTCATCACGTAACCCCACAACGTGATGCTTTTGGCACTGAAGAAGAAAGCACAGAATTATTGTAATTTGTTGGTTTTTTATTACATATACAGTTTATGACTATAATAAAACAGTACAAGGCAGCAGGGAAAAGAAGGGTAAACTAAAATCATGCAGTTTAAATAAGTTAAATCTCAAAAATAAATCATGGGAGGAAAAAAAATCCATTACAAGGTACAAAAAGGAAAAACAAAAAATTTGTACAACGAAGCAGACAAAGTGACTGATGCAGGCGAACTCACTAGGACACAGAAATACATGCACATTTTTATTTCAATGAAAATTGCTTGGTATTTAAATAACAATTCCAGAGTTCTATTTTACCCACAGTTTGAAATTAGATGAATACTAAATGTAAAACCAATTAAATGTGAAAACGTATCATTCATTGCATGAAAAAAAACCCAGAAATGATCAGTTTCCTTGTGACGACTCTGTCAAACAGTACCAATTGAAAAAGATGCAGAACAGAATTTCAAACTATCAATCAAGCTAAGAGCAGCAGAAAGGTTATATATATTAACACCTACCGTGAAGTTTCACTTGTCAAAAATAAACATTCACAAATAAATTCACAAGTGAACATTGAAAAGTTACTATGAATGCACCAAAAATTGAATTTGGAAGCAGTGCAAATATTTAGTAAGATGAATTATTTTCATCAAAATGTCTTGCGAATTTTGAGGCTTGCCCTGTTCAGATACAAAGACAACTCATGCCTCAAATGTAGAAATCAATACTTCTAAGGTGAAGAAGGTAAAAGAATGTGCTAATGCATTTCTTCCATCAATTTGAGTTCCCATTTTTTCGAGAAACATTTTAGCAGAAATATCATAGAAAAAACATAAATAATGGCTACAAAATGATTTTTTTATTTTTATTTTTTTTATCATCAAATTACATTATAAGAACATTTCCATGTTAATCAAGAACAAACATAAACATCAAATTTGCATCATGGTAGTAGATCAATGTTGCAGAAATGTTACTTCATATTAAATCATTTAGAACACAGAAAAACCAACAAAAGAGTACTAAGCAAGAAATTATAAATACAGGATTAGAAATGTGAATTCAATAAAGTTTGCAAATGATACATTTCCATACAAGGAAAGCTAAAATTAGCTGACTAACTACACTTCTGCTTCATTTTTTCCGGCCAAAATATTTTCCCAAACAAGAGATATCTGCATTATATTTTTAATAGTATCTTTTATATTTTGAGCACAATTCAGGAAATATCTGCATTGTGTTATTACCAAGAATTTTTAAGCTTCAAAATCCAGTAACCGTTCGGTTATTCCTGAGAATTTGCTCTTCATATCTTCTGAAAACAAGATTGAAATTTCGTGTTCATAATCCAAGAAGAAAAACAAAGCTGCTGCAGTAAATTCTCCTCACCCCCTTCTCCTCCTTCCCTCCCTACACCACCCCACTCCCCCCCCCCCAAAAAAAAAAAAAAAAAAAAAAAGCACAAACACACCCAGTGTGCACTGTGTTCAAGTATTTTTCCTCTCCCCAACCCCACACCCAGTGTGCATTGTGTTTAAATAGTTAAAAGCAATGAGACTCCGACTCCGTTCCACCTATATTTTTCCACTTTAATCCTCAATCCGTCATTGACTAATAAACTAGAGAAACTCAAGGAAAAACCACAGAATCACCAAAAAATAAAGATCTATGGCCGACTTTCGTCTTTGTTCGACCGGTCGGTCTCACAGTCAGGCAGGCTTATACAAGAAAAAATTCTACATTGCAAGAAAGTAAATTTAGAAACCACAAAATTAAATCACACAATGAAGCTTCGAAAAACAGCAATTTTATAGCAAAAAATACACAATAACAAGAAACCCATGTTAGGAAATCTCACCTCTTCGCTTGAATTAACCGCCATTTCAGAAAAACAAAATAAAAAACCAGAGATTTCAAGTCAAAGCTCAATTTTTATTTCTTTTCAACCACATTCTATAATCAATATCCCATTCAACGCTTTATGAACGTATATGTGTGCGTGCGCGCGTGTGTGTACATATCGACGTATCTATATGCGGGGTGGGGCGGGGCGGGGCGGGTTGGGTTGGGTTACATCATGGGGAAGAGAGTTATGTGTAAATGGGCAGGAATCGGCAACGAAAGCTCCTGATTACGACATTGATCATCAGGACAAACATTTTTTGCTCTCCTTTCTGTTTTGGACAGTTATACCCTCCTAATATTCCATTTTGGGCCTGTTTTGTTTTTGATTCTCAGATTCTAAAGTAAATCAATTCTCATTTTCAACAACACATTCTTTAATAAAATAATATTTTTCATCACATCAATAATTTTTTCTTCTTTTTCAACCACACATTTCCCATCATATCACTATTCAAAAATCAATTCTTCCTCCAAAAATCTCTACCAAACAAACACTTTGTTTATTTGGACTATTTTCAACCCTGCACCAAAATTTGAAATAAGTTTTAATTGATTTTCAAATCAATTCTCATTTTCAACTACACATTCTTCAATAAAATAATATTTTCCATCACATCAATAATTTTTTCTTCTTTTTTAATAACACATTTCCCATCATATCACTATTCAAAAATCAATTCTTCCCCCAAAAATTATCCTTACCAAACAAGATCTATATCATTTTATAATAAATCTTGCACCAAATTAAAATAAAAATCATTTCCAACCAGCCAAAATTTACACCAAATGAATAGTAATTAATCATTTTTTTTCATTTTTTTATTCTTAACAATTTATTTATTTCGAAAATTATTTATTTATTTATTTATTTTACAACTACAAAAATTACTAAATAAATAATTACGTAAAATAATTATTTTACATTATTAAAACTTACTATAAATGCGCACAACAACAACAATAATTATTATTATAATATTGATAAAATTTGTGGTATTAAAAAATATATAACACAAATGACACAAATACCCTTAATAAATTTGTTCGGAAAATAAAAGCAAAGGGTAAAATTGACTTTGCACCATTTTTTGGTGTATTGGTCTCTTTTGGAGATTTTTTAGGCTATCTTCAGTGTTGCACCAAAATTTGCACTATTTTGCACCAAATCTTACACAAAATCTTGCACCAAACTAAAATTCATCTCCAACCATTACACCAATTGAACAGTGTTTTATCATTTTTTTGTCTTTTTTTCTTCTTAATAATTTATTTATTTATTTTAGAAATACATAAATTACTAAATAAATAATTATGTTAATTAAGGAAAATATTAAATTCATTAATAAATATATTATTAAAACATTGTACAAAGAACTATAAATAATCGTGTTTGTTATATTTAAATTTTTTTATTCTTATTTTAATTAATTCAATAATTATTATTTTCAACATTTAAAATTTACTTTAAATACAAATAATAATAATAATAATAATAATAATAATAATAATATTAAAAATTATATGACACAAATACCTTCCAACAGCAAATTGGACTTTGTACCATTTTCCCAAAATGGTGCCATATTTCAACACTTTTGCACCAAATTTTGGTGAAATATGGTGTTTTGGTGTTGTCATTGGAGATGCCCTTAGTCCTTGTTTATTTTCCATTCTTTAAAAAAAAAAATTCTACATATTCATTTTCAACCACACATTCACATAATAAAATATTTTATACATAAGTCTAAATTTTTCCCTACTTTTTAATCACATATCTTCTAAAAGTTCACCATTCAAAACAAAATTTTCCTAAAAAAAATGCCCACAAAACAAGGGCTTAGAACACATTCTTCTCGACTAAATGAACTCAATAGTTAAGGTGGTCGAGCTTAGGACTGAACCTAATGGTCGAAAAGTAGACACGTGTTGTACTAAAAATTCATGTTTGTATTCTAAAAGTTTTCTCATTCTAATAGAAGAGATTAAGAAAATTTTTACATATATATAATTAGATAAGATTGATAAAGACCAAACAAGATCTTGTTATATTTCTATGGTAAATCAAACATAGACACTGTTTGGTCCACATTTTTATTTTCATTCTTCTATTCATTTTCAACCACAGATTCTTCAATAAAATAATATTTTTCATCACATTAATAATTTTCCTTCGTTTTTAACCACATAATCCACATCACATCAACAGTAAAAATGTATTTTTACCTTCAAAATGTGCACCAAACGGGGCTATAGTATTTATATTTGGATTGTCAACTCAGGAATAGAATTTGCAACATAGTATTTACGAAAAAGCCAGGTAATTTTCAATGATATCCAAATCAATCATAGATTTTTTTCCTTTCTTTCTTTTCATCAACATGGTGCATCTACTCATTAATAAAAAGTGACCTAACTCAATTAAATGCACGCATTTAAGATCCTCACTTTATAGGTAATTTCAAATAAAGCTCTCGACAAAATTATGGAAAACTTTAACAACTCAAATCTCGATTTAAATTTGAGATAATGTTGTCGTTTTTTAGAGAATAGTATGATACTATATTAGATGGGTAATGGTAATCTGATTAAATTTTAATACAGCATAGTAAGCATACAATGTAGAGAAGTAGAAAAAATGTTCGACTTTCAAAGTAAATGTGAATACAACCGTTTATCGAAGCCTATGTTTGATCCTCATTTTTTAAAAAAGTCATTTTTTCAAAACTCGTTTTCAATCACACATTCTCCTTTAATTAATATTACATGCGAATCGAAAAATTTTCTTTAATTTTTAAACACACATTTTCCAAAAAATCACTATTCCAAAATTCATTTTTTCCAAAAAAATAGAGCCCAAACAAGGGCTAAATTATGTAGTATTTGTGCAATATTACTATTTAAGTACATAACATTTTTTTTGTCCACCGAAGGACTAATCCAAAACGTGAAGGTAAAAAATATCGAAATATTTTCTCACTAAAAAATTAGAGGTAAAAATAAAGATTCTTAGCATCTGTTTAACAATCATTCTTACAAAAAAATTTCTTTGCAAACTAATTTTTAATAACACATTCTCACAAAAAAATATATATATATTCTACACGTAAATATAAAGTGTTTCCCTACTTTTTAATCGGATATTTTCCAAAAAAAACTCTTTTTAATTTTTGGCAAACAGGAGCTATGCGACTTTCAATTCTCGTGTTAATTCAATAATCCTCAAAATTAGTTCAATTCTAAAAAAAATTGATTTTGAAAGGTGGATATTTCGGGAAAAAAGAGTGACTCGATCTTTTTATCATAAGAAAATTATATATCGGATAAATTCATAGGGAAATGCTAAAACTCGACGAGAAAGATTTTTGCGCCGACTCTATAATGAATAGGAATTAAAAACTGATAGAATTAAAAAAAAAAAAAAAAGGGCCGGGGGGGGGGGGGGGGGAATTTACGAAAATGGCAAATTCCATGCTTGTCAATTGAAAAGTGTCTATTTTTTATAACTCTTGCAAAAATGGCCAAATTTGGTACCAAATTGTCTATTATACACCCTCAATGAAAAAGCAAAATTTTTTCAATTTGTCACGAATTTCGATAAGAACAAGTAGAAAATTAGATGCTTCCAATTCATAAGAAAATCATATAAATTCATTTCGAAAAATTTAATTTTATCCAAATTTGCAGTTGATTAGGCTTTCAACAATTCTCGTTAAAAGGTAATTATTATTTAAAAATTTGTTTTTGTTAATAAGTTGGGTTTAATAGTTGTTATTCTTGACATTTCATGACCTTTTTAACATTTTAAAAGTCATTATCGACATTAGATCATATTTATCTTGATACTTGACACTTCATTTTTTTAGAACGAAATTTCCCGTTTTGAACATGAGAGTTCTGTACATTTCATAATGTTCTCGACATTTAAGCATACTTCTCGACATTTCATAAAAAATTTATTTACTCACTTATAGGGAAAAATGAGCATTTAATGCATGATTAACATGGTACTTTTTAAAATAAGTAGTATAGATTATGTGTCAAGTTATTATTGGTCAATACAGTTTTTAATTATATAAATAACTTTTTCTTCATTGTGAAATTTTAAATTGTTAATAAGGGCATTTTGATCTATATTATAGTAACATGGATATTGAAAAAATTTTGGACACTTTTGTAAATGACAATGTAAAAGTGGACATTTTTTACAATTTCCTCAAAAAAAATAAAAAATGAAGGGCATATTGAGAAAAAGACAGTGAATCTACATTGGATTATGAATGCGTACGAGAATTGTCTGGTTGTTATATAGCCGCATGTGAATAGAAAGAAGCTTTTGTAACAATGACAAATCAATTTAATTATAAAAAAGGTTGTCACGGGTCTCAACTATTCAAAAATAGCCCAATGCCATTTGCCAGTTATTGATTTACATGACAGGTGAAAATGACCCAAACTTTATCAGTTTTTTTTTTTTTTTTAATCGAGTGAAAAAGTCACGAAGGTTGAGTTTATTCATGCCTCGTTAGTGCTTTGATTGGAACGTACAAGAATGTGTGGTTACAGAAGTTGAGTTGGGGAAGTCCTTTCTGAAGAAAAAGTTGGGACTCGAGACTCCTACGAATGAAAATGAGAAAAGATCCGAACAATATAATTCTGATATACAAATATCAAAAAATTTTAACAATCTGTCAATTCAGCTAAGCACATCAAAGTAATGTTGGAAGCTAAAATTTTGAATATTGAAAATGTTCAATTGCTAGATTTAATTTATTTGTTGTGCATTTGCTAAAATCATGTTTGGGAAGTCGGTTTAATTCCAAATTAAATAAAAGCAAGCGATGAATAAATATTTAGAATTTATGAGTCTCAATTCCTACGAAATATATGAATAAAAAATGATTTAATCGATTATAAACAGTTTGTAAATAGTAACTAAACATGAGCGGAAGCAATGAATGGATTAAGGAATCGACTACATTCGAGTCATATGATGCATTTATCTTAATTTTCTCCAATTAATTAATCTCAATGTTCGAACTAAAAAAACGTGACTCTTTTTATTGATTTTCTTAAAAGGATTTGTCTATTGATTTCGCTTGGTGTAAATATTTCTTTCCCTTTCTCTTTTGCTTAAAAAAGCGAGTCAAGTTCGAGAAAACAGTATAAATAAGATAATTTAACAATAGGGTGTTACGTATTAATTTGACATGACTTATTGATTAAATACTCTTAAATGAGGTATAATTGAGTCGAATTTGAGCATTTTCGTACACTTCATATATTTTCATCAGGAGTTAGAAAATCTTGATACCTTTTGTTGGCCGGTCGAACTTCTTGAAACTTGATTTTTTCATTGAATTGAAGATTCAATGTATGCAACCGAACATATATATATATATATATATATATATATATATATATATATATATATATATATATATATATATGAATGGATAGGAAAATGACATTTCACATGCAAGCCCTAGGTACTAACTTTAGGTAAGGGTGGGTGGAGCAAAAAATTAGATTCTTTTGTGGGCAGACATCCTCTTCATACTTTGCCCAAAACAAAAATCATAAAATGATAGGTTGAAGAAAGACGAAATTATCAATCTAAGTGGACCAAAAGTGACAAAAATAATAATAATTTTTTGTATTTATATGCTAAAATTTATTAATATGGTGATGCTAATGATCCACCTGTCGAAATGAACGTTACATATCTACAATATCTAGGGTCTGTTCGGTACAGCTTAAAATCCAATTAAAATTGAAAATATGGTCGTTATTGGGTCCCACACGTCTAATAAAAGTCAACAATAACGGCTAGTTTTTCAATTTTAATCTCTACCGAACACGCAGTATGTAATAATTTTGGCTATAATTTAGTATCATCTCGAACCATAAGATATTTATTTGTATTTTTCCTTTTTCTTCTTTTTTAAAGGGGTTAAATGAATTTCTCGTCCAAATGGAGGATATTTACATGCATCATTATGTTTATATACTAATATCGTTGGGTTGATTTCATTCGCGAGCACCGTACTTTCACTCAATTTTCAATTGGTAATTTTACTTCGTTTTGTGTCAATTGAGTCATTGTACTTTAATTTCATTTTAATTAGGTCATTATACTTTAATTTTGTCTCAATCTAGTTCACTTTGTTCAATTCCATGACATTATTTAAAAATTTAAATTTTAGCTATATCAAAGAGGGGTCTAGTAATATGTTACAATTAGTATGATTTTTCATTATAAGGTCCTAAAAATGGTCCAAACTTTTAATGTTTTCCTTATTGAAATTTTGATCCAATGGGCTCGAGCCTAGTCAATTATCGTGGTCATGCTCACAAAGTGGGTTGCGCTCTAAGCAATTCGTATCTATATTGGCTGACTACAAAAACTATGTTGCATTTTGGGAAAAAATCATAAATCAGGTGTTAAGTATCACCAATTCAATTTCCAGGTTTTAAGTTTTAAAATGCAAAAATCAGGTATTTATTTATTAATTAATTATATTTTTATTAATTAAATATAATAAAGTCACAGTTCTACAATTAATGGTCACAGATATATAATTGTAGGTCACAACTTTTTTATTGGTCACATATTATCAAATTAATTGGTCACATATTATTTCGATATCACAAATCAAAAATTTTATAAGTCACAGTTTATTTCATTTGTCACAGATCGAAAAATTTATAAGTCACAGTTTATGCATCGGTCACATATGTTCAAATTTTTTGTTACAAATTATTTTTTTAGTCACAAATTATTAGATTTTAAGGTCACGATTTAACAATTAGTCACAGATAAACAAATAATAGGTCACATGCACCAAAAACTCAACCCTAATCCCGATTCACCACCAATACTTGGTCACAAATTAACCAAATAGTGGTCACAAACACTCTTCATCCCGCTGTCGCCTCTGCCACAGCGACCACGACACCACCACCCCCACAATCACCACCACCAACAATAACATCACAACACCACACCGGCACCGGCAATGCCGCCACCACGCCGTCAATACCACAGCACCCACATCACACACACCCACCACCACCGCATCCAACCACATACCACCACCAACAATAACATCACAACACCACACACCGACAGGGCCGCCACCACGCCGTCAATACCACCGCACCGCACCGTACCCACCCACCCACCACCACCGCATCCAACCACACACAACTAATCAAACACCACTACAACCAGCATCAACACCACCACCACACCTCCACTCCGCCACTGCTGAAAACCACATCAGCATGAAAACCACACGTCGTTCTAAATATCTTCGAGCAACACCACATCACATAAACACCACCAGAAATCGCGGAGCTGGTGTGAAACCAGAGTGGTCGGATAACATTTCTTTCCAAAAATTAGAGAGATCTGCGTCAGTGTGAAACCAGAGTGGCCGGATAACAAGTCTGGTGGGTGAGATTCAAGGCCCTGCCGTTTCCACTCACACAGTTCGCCCAAGAAATTAGAGAGATCTGCGCGAGGTTGGAATCTCACACGGCGATGAGGGAGATCTGTGTAAGGTTGGTCACCGCTGCTCGACTCTCCGGCGGCGGGCGCTCCTCAATGGCGACGACTGTGAGGGAGAGGGAGATGGTAGAGAGAGAGAATGTGTGTGACGATAATCGAAGAGGAGGAGGAGAGAATAGATTTAGGTTTTGTTTGGGGATTAGGGTTAGGGTTTTTATATTACCTGATTTTTGAATAAATAAATTTTGCACCTGATTTTTAAAAAGTATATGTAATTTCCTCTTGCCTTTTTGGAGACTCCGCAATTTCTTCCTACAGCAAGAGAAACTAATTGGTACATGTGTTGGCTAAGCTTAAAAGAATTTTTTTTTATAAACAATCAAGTTTTGAAATAGATAATATTTTTGTCAAAGCTAAAAATAAATAAATTCCTTATTTTGAAAGTAAGTTGAGATCTTACTATTATAGTTAATAAGTAACCATTTCGGTTTTTGAGTAAATAAAAAGATAAAATATCTAAACATATTTAGAAACAAAAAATTAGTTAAAAATAAATAAATTTAACTTAGTTTTCAGCTTTGGCAAACATGCTCTTTGTCTTTTATTACTCTTTAAAATTCCCCTTCAAAATAGAAAAAAGAGTTGAAAGTAGGGGGCAGCTAGTTGGATCTCCAAGATCTTGAAATGTCCTTTTATCACTTAATTGTTAATTTAGTTTGATTTAGCCATGTTTCACCATCATTATTTATGAAAAAAAAAAAATTTTAATAATAATTTTTAGGAAAATACGTGATTAAAAAGTAGCAAATTTTTTTGAATTTACGTGTAAAATATTTTATTGTGTAAATGTATGGTTAAAAATGAATATTTAGAAAAAATGATTTTTAAATAATGAATATCAAATAGGGACTTAATTTTGTCTTGTGCTTTATGCATGGCTAGAATTTAAATTTTGATGAAATTAATCTTTAATATTCATCCAGATTTTACGAGATCCTTGTTTCGTTCTGAAAGTCAAGCGAGTTCGACCTTAACAATACCTAGATGTGGTGAATATGTGTAAACGTGGAATTAAAAATATTGTCAATTAATATTACAACAAGTCACGATAATTAACAAGTAAGGATTTAAGAACTTTTTGAACAATCTTAGGGGTCGTTCTATTCGTGTTTCAGTTTTGAGTTTTGAATTCATTTTGGGTTTTGTGTTTTGAGTGTTCATTTTGAGATTACTGAAAACACGTTCTTTTTGTCATTTTGAAAAATTATTTTTAAAAATAAAAAAAAATGAAATTTTGGCTTGATTTTAACAGAAAACAGCCAAAATGACCTTTTTGGCGTTTTTCCCTTTTTTTTTGTAAATTTTAAACTCGTTTTTAAAAATTTGTTCTGAAAATAGGTAAGTAAACATATTTTCAGTGTTTTCGAAAACTAAAAACTGAAAATAGCCTGAAAACAACAAATAGAACATACCCTTAGTTTCCAGAATTTTCTCACCAAGGTTGAAATTAGAGTTAACTATATCATTCAACCTTGAATAGAAGTCATCGAAAGTTTCATCATCCTTCATCCTAATATCTTCAAACCTAGTGGCCAACATCTATAATTTAGAGTTGTTAATAGCCTGCGTTCTCTCATGTGTGGTTCATAAAATATCCCAAATTTCTTTAGCAATCCCACACATAGACGCACGCCTAAATTCTTTTGCTGACACAACCATAAATAAATCATGTAAAACCTTACTATTCAAATCACACTCATCTAAATTAGTCTTCGGCCAATTAGCCAGTGGGGGTGACAACATTATTAATGGTGCTAGAAGGGGCAGTCCAACCATTCATTGCGCTAAACCAAATAAGCTCATCTATCGATTTCAAGAAAACTCTAATTCTAACTTTCCAATAGGTGTAGTTACTGACATCAAAATATGACGGTGACAGAAATCAAATTTGAGCTCTGATACCACTTGAAAGTCACGCGGGTTTGACCCTAACAACACCTAGAGGGGGTGAATATGTGTAAATACGAAATTGAAAATATTGTCAATTAATATTACAACAAGTCACGATAATTATTTAATTTAGATCGAGTTCACATGAATTAACCACCCTATGTTGAATTATCGATTTGTATGAAATCAATAACATAAACAACACAAAAAATTGATGATGGAGAAAACGCTTAATTAGGTAGAAAACTCCTGGACCAAGCCGTAGTATCCACTATAGACAATATGAACTTACAGTAAGATCCAGTCTAGAATTCTCATTAGACTCCTGACATAAATCCTACAATCTCCACGACCCATTGGACAGTGCTTCCCCGCACCAGATCCCAATCTTCTGAAATTGTCTATCTTCCTATGGATTAACCAAGAACTCCTCCTTCTTGTAATATTCCTAGACTTTTGGTACACTTTCCTGAATCTCCAGAAAACCTGAAAGCTATTTAGGAAGTAGGTGTTTCGATATGAAATTTCAATATTTTCTCAAAAACCCAGTGGTTGATTTATCTCAAAAATCAAATGATTAATCTCCATGTTTATATATGTTCTTGGATCATTGAATGATGTTATGAAAGTGTATTATAATGATCAACCACACTTTGGAAGAAATAGAAGTCGGGTATTTATACTTTTGGAGAGTTTGGGGTTATTTCGGCTTAGAAAACAGATTAAACTAGAGAACAAGGTTTTTGCCGAATAACGCCGTCGTTCAAGCGAGCGGCCATCGAGCGACGGTCTATCGCTCGAGTGAGAGGCAAGTAACAGTCGAACAACAACTTTCTGTTGATTTTGTAATGCGGCCGCTCGAGCGAGACTTGGACTGTAGGCTAGCCAAAGTGGGATTCCTGTTTTCCTCGTTCCATAATTGATCTCCAAGACTCCCTATCCATCTAAACAACTAACCAATTAATTTCTTTGACTTTCATAACTTTTTTTATAATAATACTTTTGTCCAAAAAATAGCCAATACAAATTAAAACCTAGCACATTCCGTTTTCAATATTTGGTTAAATCAATGAGTATTAATGAGCAGATTATGCATATACCATTATAATTAACAAGTTTCAATATTGCATTCTTTTCTTTTATCGTATCAGGTTGGTAAGGGAGCCAACTACGTTTTGAGGTTCTTATAAATCATATTGCACGAGTAATGTTGTGTGATGATAACCCTTTTATTTGTTTTAATTATGAGTAATTAGGTGTTGATTTGAACGAAGAATAAAACTATGATATTGTGGTTTGACACGGAATCTAAATGGGATAATTGTAAGTCTTATGCCCTAAATCCAATCAACTTTGGGCTTAAACACTTTTAATATATATAATCGATGCATATTTATGACAAGATCTATTATTTAAATGCATTAATATTCTAATAAATTAAATAATAGAATTCGTAGATTCAAGTCTTGGTCATTTGTTAATCACAATGAGTTGTAATTGTGAGATACAAATTACATATGGCTGAATCTTAAATCGTCTATGGTCGTATGTAATAACGAGATACGAATATCGTTATTACGGATAGACCACCACGTGTGGCATTTCTTACTTGTAAAGTAAGTAGTTGATCTCACAAGCTAAAGTGTGGTGACACTTGAATGAACACGTGAATATTTTGTTATAGAACAAAACATTGGAAACCCGCTGGGAGAATCCACATGGATAACTATCTAAATGTCATGGTTAATCTCTGACGTTCGGTAGTGGAATTGGTCATTTGACTTGATGTCATTATAGTGTCTTATATGAAGACAAACATACTTTGGTGATATTGGATGTTGCTCTACCAAGGGTCTCTAATACAACATCGTTCGAGTATGTCAAGAATCATATGAAAGTTGTGAATGATCAATAGATGATTCATCATTCTTAGATAGTAAGAGATTTGATCTACATTTCATTCAGTTAAGTTGATAATGAAATCATTGGCCAATGTGCACTCATAAATCGAAAATGAGTTTTCGACTTATATTGACTTAATAGTGGGATGAAAGATATGATTGATAATTGAGATTGACACATATCAATATCTCATAATTGATTGGATCATATTGACGAATGGATTATAGGTTCACGATAAATGAACAAATTTGATTTTGTTATACCACGTGACATTTCTCGTCACATGTATTGTCCGACACATTGTTAGATGTCAATCTGGGATGACGAATATAAATTGGTGATAAATTAAAAGGGGTCTTTTAATTTATCGATTTTGATTAGATCAAAATAATAATTTACATCATTAGGCATTATGATCGAAAATTTGATAGGTCACGCACAAAAGGAGAATCAGAAAAATGAGATTCACCAATTAATTAATTAGGTTGCTTGTTAAATTAATTAATCCATGGACCGAATTTAATTAATTTGATTAATTAAATATTGGATCGCATTAAATTTAAGAGACGGGCCAAGCCCACTGGACTTATGTTAATAAGCCATTAGGGTTTCATAAAAAGTGAACAGAACATAATTCATATTCTTGCTAACACAAAAATAGAGGAACTCTAATTCTCTCGTTCTTGTTCACTGTGTGGATTTTTATTGGAGACTGGATAATTGGACAGTTGTGGATTGCAGATCGTGATTGTTTGTATTTCAAGAATCGGCAAAAGAGTTTGCAGAATTCATCAAATATATAATTTCTATAACGATTTCTATCTAAATACAAAACAAATCATTGGTAAGAATTGAAAAATAATTTATTTTCCTCTGTGCATGGTAAGTAAATTTTCAACAGTGGTATCAGAGCCTACTTTGTGTTTGTTAGTAATTGTTTTGCATCATGTAACAAACAAAAGTTGATTGTTGTTGTTTTCTTGTTTCTAGAAATTTTGAAAATTGTTTTTCATCTTTAAAATATGTTTTGAGAATAAAAAAAGATCTGAAGAAAAAAAAAAGGGTGAGCCACCTCACGTGGAAGTAGTGTAGCAGCACGCTGTCGTGTTTGTTGCAACGCGTTGCTGCATGATTGGTTGCGGCGCCGGGGCTACTACAGCTGGAGTGCGCTACTTTAAGATGGCAAGGGGTCGCCGACGAGCCCCTGCTGCTGTCCCAAGATACGGCGCTGGCTACTGTCGACGCAGGGAAAAAGAAAAAAAATTAGGGTTTCAATCGGGTGGTTTGTGTTTGAGGTCGGGGCTTCTGATGCAATTTTAGGAATTGCAGGCCCTAACAAGCAAATATTATAAAATGGGTCATAATGCAATTTTAACATAGGGGCCTAATTGTTATTTCTAAAATTTCTAAGGGTTGTCTATAAAATTTGAAATAAGGGTGTGATTGCAAATTTCAAAATAGTTTTGAATTTAAATTTAAAAGGGTTTTGAATTATGTTTTAAAAGGGTTTAATCCTAAAATTTCAATTTTGACCCGTTTAAAATTTTATTTAAAATTGACGACGTTTATATTTTCGTTAAAATTTGATTTTAACTTAAATATTAAATTTGACCCTAAATTGAATTTTATTTTGTTTAGGAGTTTTATCCTAAATTAAAATGTTAATTCAATTGCAATTAGAGTCGGACTCTAGTTTAGCGTTTAATTAAAATTTGATTTTAATTAAATTATCCACCAAAATATATTCTTGAAATTAGAGTTGGACTCTAATTTGATATTTAATTGAAATTTGAATTTAATTAAATTGTCTCACCCTAAAATGTTTCTTGAAATTAGAGTTGGACTCTAATTTGATATTTAATTAAAATTTGATTTTAATTAAATAAGTTTGTCATAATATTTTGGAATTAGAGTTTGACTCTTATTTTTGTATTTAATTAAAATCTGATTTTAATTAAATTCAACCCCCTTAAGTTTTGAAATTGGAGTTTGACTCTAATTTGATATTTAATTATAATTTGATTTTAATTAAATTGTCTCGCCTGAAACTTTGAAATTAGAGTGGACTCTAATTTGATATTTAATTAAAATTTGGTTGTAATTAAATAATTCCGCCTTATAATTGTGAAATTTGAGTTGGACTCTACTTTGATATTTAATTGAAATTTGATTTTAATTAAATAAGCTTGCTAATTAAATTAATTAATTAATTTGATTAATTAATTATTTAATCGTTCATATCCATTTGTCTAAATTAGTTTAGACGACTTTAATTGCTAGAAACTTGAAACATGTTTGCATATATTAGATATTATATAAGAAGGCATTTATATGATGAATGTTTTATTAGTGGATGATTATGAACTCGACTATATGGATGCGTTTAATGGTTAGTTTTATTCTTATTATTTTTTGAGCATACAAACTCTTATTTATTTTGGACATGCGAGTCCGTTGTAATTATATGGGCTTGCGTGTCTAATTATTTAGACATGCATGCCAACTAGTATATGATACATGTTGCAGTTGGTCTAATTGGAGAAATAAGAAAATGAGGAGACCATAGAGATTGAGCAATATATAATTCAATGTTGTGTCGCCCAGGATATGACCAACTAGTTTTCCTTATGGCTAAGGAAGATTAGATAGTAAAGTCCATAATCGTCCACATTATTATATGTGTGTTTATTTGCAAGCTAGATGTATAATAAAAAATATATAATTATTATGATGAGACATTTGTATGATAAACCTCTCACTAAAATATTAAGTCGAAATTATTATTTGTCTTCCATCATTATAGTGAACAACGAGAGTCCCAAATCGATCTCAACTTGGTGAGTACACTCAAGACTGGTCTATTAAGAATATGTTTGACACTATGAAATATTAGATATTTCTGAATGATGGATTTGACTTAACTAAAATTTATCTTTTGTTGAGTACATTCAAGGAGATAAATTTTAACAAAAGATAAATTTTAGAAGCATGTTAAGCCATAAGATGTGTGAAGACAAAGAGTTGTCAGTTTAATGATCTAAGAGTTGTATGGAGACACAATTGATAATAGTATCTATCTAAATATTTTATTAAGGCTTGTTGAGTACACTCAATGTCTTAATATAATAAATGAGATCCCAGCCCACTGGGAGTCAAGTATGAATTTCATAAATTTATGTAAAAGGGTCATAAATTTAAGTTAAACAGTGGGAGCGAAATTAATTTAATAAAGTACCATATTAAATTAATTGATACATTCTATATATTATTCTTTTACTTTTTGTCATTTACATTTATTGAATCATAATTAATCATATGTATTTGAGAGGCATATTGGATGCCAACAACAAAACCAATTTTTTTTATTCGTATTGCAATCTAAGAATGTTTCTCATGCATGAGAAAATTGGTTATATCCCTGAGTAGCCCTTTCTAGATACACTTGTTGATGATTCGACAATGAAAGATATGACTGTTATAATAAACACAGTGATGACGATGATACTGCAACATGTGTGATGCTTGCGACTATGTCACATAAGTTACTAAAGCAACATGAGAGTATAGATGCTAACTCATGATTTTTCATCTCAATGTGTTGAATGATCAACAATCACGTGTGGAAAAGATATGAGATTTCTTAACAACTATACTAGTGCATAATAGTAGAAGAATCTTCAGCCAGTGTTCGTGTGCCGAAAATGTTGACTATTTTGAGAAGTTGTCTCAATTGAGTTCAGTCATGAACAATGAACTAAGATAGACTTGATTCTGCAATCTCTGCCGGAGAGTTATTCATAACTAATTATGAATTTAACATGAATAAATTCGAATGCACATTTATTGAGTTGCTGAACATACTTTAGACTGTTAAGCCAAAAATCTATGTTTGTAGTGGGTAAATTTTAGTCATAGATCCCTCTAAGGAAGTCTAAAGGGTGCTTTAGTAAAACGACCAATATGGCTAAGACAATCAAAACGAATAAGGACAATACCAAATCTAATTGCTCTTATTATCATTTTGGAATGATAGGCCATTGAAAAAGAAATTGCAAGACTTATATCTATTTCATTAGTTTCATGGGTATTAGATACTAGATATGGATATTATATTTATATAAATATGTAGAAATTAAATAGAAGTAGATCACTGCAAAAGTGAGAAGTTAACCTACATATTGAAAATGGGCAAAAGTTGCTGCACTGCCTGTAGGAGCTACTTCTTGCCTTTTCCTTTAAGCTTAATATTAGAATTAGAGAAATATTATTTTGTTCTCACCATTACCAAGAGTATTAAATAAATTTCACATGAATTATTTTAATATTAAAGACAATTGTTGTTCATTTTTACCTTGATAAGATCTTAATGATTATGGTAAATTACAAAATGATATTTATATTCTAAATATTGAATATTCTATAATGAGTATAGAAATTGAAAGGTATAAAAATAATAATTTGAATAACACCTATATCTGGCATTGTAGATTTGGTCACATAAATGAGAATACAATTCCAAACTTACATGGAGATGTATATTTGAGTCAAATGATTTTGAATCATTTGACAAATGCGAAACATGTCGGTTAGGCACATGAACACATTCCTTTTACTTGAAAAGGTAAAAGATTTGCCCAATTAGTATGTATTAACATGGTGATGTATGCGGATCCATATCAATTAATGCTAGATGAAGTGTCTCTTATCTCATCACATTTATTGACGACTATTTCAGAAATGGTCATGTATATTTGATGAAATTCAAGTATGAAACTCTTGAAATGTTCAAGGGATTAAAGCTAGAAATTGAGAAACAAATATGTAAATATATTCTCACACTAAGATTTGATCGAGGTGAAGAATATCTAAAATTGAGAATTTTAGATTATCTAAAAAAGAATAAGATTCTCTCGCAGTGGATTCCTCCACATACACTACAACATAATTGTGTATTTGAAATTAGGAATCATACACTATTAAATATAATGCAATCAAGAACAAGTCATGCAAACATTCTAAAATCGTTTTAAGGTCATGCACTTATTGCCACGTGCTACGCACTAAATCGATTCACATCTAAATCGGTTGAAATTTTTTTATACAAGTTATGGAAAGATAGAAGCCCAACTTATCTCATATGAAAGTTTGGGTTGTGACGCTTATGTGAAGCGTACTGAATCAGATAAATTTGAGACTAAATTCGATAAATATATATTTGTGGATATCCAAGAGACAATTGGATATCAATTCTATAATCCCGTTAAGAAGAAGGTGTTCATCTCAAGACATGCCATACTTCTACAGAAAGTTTTTATTCCAGGAGAGGACAGTGAGTACATAATAAATCTTGAAAGAGTTCAAGAATTCACAAATGTAGTTGACTAAGTAGAAGAACATGAGTTTGATCCCACACCTGCTGAAGGACATACTCTTGATAAGGAAGTGGAGACTTCTGAGGACACGTCAGTTCCATGTAAATCTTGTAGGATCATTTCACCTTCTGGAAGGTAAGAATCCATGATTTTTAATCAGACATTACTAGTCGAGGATGATGAACTTATTAATTATGCATAAGCAAAGTCATGTGTTGACTCGAAGAGATGGCAGAAGACTATGAAATCTAATTTGAACTTAATGTATATAAACAAGGTTTGGTCCTTGGTTGACCCTCCTGATGGGATAAAACACATAGGTTGTAAATGAATTTATAAGAAAAAAGGTCGACGTAGATGGAAACATCTATACATACAAATCAATGCTAGTAGCAAACGGTTGTGAATAAAGGCAAGGTGTTGACCTTTATGAAACTTTTTTGCCCGTAGCCATACTGAAGTCCATTCGAATTTTACTTGTAATAGCTGCATACCATAACTATGAGCTATGATAAATATATGTCAAAACTACATTCCTTAATAGGAACTTACAAGAGGAAGTGTACATGACACAACCCGAAATTTTTGAATTCAAAGAAGCCAACAATGTATGCAGTTTGATCAATCCATATATGAATTGAAACAAGCCTTTTGGAGCTAAAATATTCGATTTAATGTGAATGTCAAAATATTTGATTTTATAAAAAATGAAGACGAACTGTGTATTTACAAAAAGATAGTGAGAGCATCGTCGCATTCTTAATATTATATGTATGAGACATATTATAGGAAATGACGTCCTTGTATTTCAATTGTTGAAATTATGGTTGTCAGATAATTTTTTGTAATAGATATGAGAGAAGTAACTTGATCTATAGAGATAGATTTAGAAGATTTCTTAACTCATCTCAATCTATATAGATAATTTCTTGAGAAGATTTTATGTATAGAAAATGAACTGAGAGTTCATGGATACACTGATACTAACTTCTAGTCAGACTAGAATGATAACATATCTCAACCATGATATTGGGTTATTCTTGAACAGTGTGTTGGAAAGGTTTCAAACCGGAAATAACCATTGATTCAATAATAGAAGCCTTATACATCATTGCTTTAGAAAGCAACAAAATTTATAGTCTGAATCAGGAAGTTCATTAATGAACTTGGAGTAGTTCTTAACACTGCTAATCACATGCTTCTTCATTGTGATAACAAGTGAGCCATCGTAAATCAAATAAACTAAGGTCTCATCAATGATCCAAACATGTGTTAAGGTGGTATTATCTCATTAGAAAGATAATACAATGAAATGAAGTAAATAAAGAACAAATTCACACAAGTTATTAAATTCCAGATCCACTGACAAAGAGTCGTCGCAGCATAAATATGATCATCATGTAAACTCTAAAGATACATAAGTGATTGGATCTAATGCAAGTGAGAATTTGTAAGTGTTATGCCTTAGGTGCAATTAACTTTGGGATTAAACACTTTTAATATATATAATCGATGCATATTTATGGCAATATATATTATTTAATTGAATTAATATTCTAATAAATTAAATAATATAATCCGTAGATTCAAATCTTGATGATTTGTTAATCACAAGGAATTTGATTGTAAGATACAAATAACATATGACTAAATCTTAAATCTTCTGTGGTCGTATGTAATAACGAGATACGGATATCGTTATTACAGATATACAATTACGTGTGGCATTTCTTGTGAAGTAAGTAATTGATCTCACAAGTGTCACACGTTTTATGCAATGTGAATTATACCGCAAGTATACGGTGTCAAGTTTTGTAATATAGTAAAAGAGTTAGAGTGTCAAACTCACAAAAATTGTAATTTAATTCCACTAAATACTATAATTTTGCAGCTTCTATTTTATCTAGACAATTGATGAATGGCTGATTGATTGTTTTAAACTAATCAAATGTAAAATGGTACGACAAAATTGGAGAATATAAATTGTCAAAATGAGAAAGTCTAGGGAGTGATTTCACCAACTTTCAATTATGATTCAACGACATCAAATTATTCCAATTAATTTTCTCATATTTAAAAGCAAGAATCTAATTGTATTTCTCTCTCCTCTCTCGAGTGTCGGCTAGAAAATTATCCTTAAATTCAATCACAATATCTTTATTCCGAATTAAAGGTTAGAATTTATCAAAGTCCAATTCTTTTGTGGTGTAACTTTCATAGATTTTACACTTTCTCTCGAAACCATAAAACCTGTGTTGTGTCAATCCTATGATCATGCCTAAATTTTCCTCTCTCGAGTGCCGAAATTGATTAGCATGTACTCATTCAATTATTGATCAGGTGATTGAAAGCTTTAAAATAATGACACAATTAAATTTATGTGGGAAAGTCAAATAGAAATAACTATGGAATCATCAAATCACAATCTCAAATTTGGCTACATCAAACCCTAGAATATTAATTTAACTCATGATATAATCTATGGAAATACAAAAATTCATATAAGAAAACATAGGGAAAAAATAGAAAAAACTAGGATTGTGGATCTTCAATCTTCTTCTTTCATGTTGTTCTTGCCTCCTTGATTTTTTTCAATCTTGCAACAACTTTTACCATAATTTTTTATTCTGATATCCGATTGAGATGATTCAAGATGCGTTGCAAAGCTAACGCAAAGGGCTACAACTTTGCTTCAAACATCATCCTCCAATTAGATTGTTTACTATGTCAAAAGTGAGTCTCAATATGAGACTAAAATTCGGAGCAAAACTTTTTCGGTTGGAATTTGATGTGTGATCACTTTTTGGTTATATTTGATCCATTTGACATCTTTTTTCATCCAATTAACGATTAATACTCTCAAATCTTCATCATGAGGTTCGACGCAACTTTTGAGTATTTGCATTTTAGTCCCCAAACTTTGGAATTCTTACAATTTAGCAATTTTCTCCAAATTTGTCAACTTTTGCTTATTTTCTTCAATTTCATCAATCTACATCACAACATCAAAATACACATAAAAAAATCTAAAACTCTCTCAAGGGTAACAAAATAACGAATTAAGTAGTATAAATATCGTGAGTGTGGAACACTCATCAACAAGCTAAAGTGTGGTGACACTTGAATGAACACGTAGATATTTTGTTATAGAACAAAACATTGGAGACCCGCATGGAAATTTCACATGGATAACTATCCGAATGTTAGTGGTTAATCTTTAACGTTCGGTAGTGGAATTGGTCCTTTGACTTGAGGTCATCATATGCCTTATATGATGACAGTCATATTTTGATGATGTTGGATATTGCTCTGCCAAGGGTTTCTAATACGGTATCGTTCGGGTATGTCAAGAATCATATGAAGGTTGTGAATCATCAATAGATGATTCATCACTCTTAGATCATAAGAGATTATGATCTACATTTCATTCAATTAAGTTGATAATGAAATTCTTGGCCAATGTATGCTCATAAGTCCAAAAAGAGTTTTCGACCTATATTGACTTCATAGTGGGATGAAAGATATGATCAATAATTGAGATTGACACATATCTATATCTCACAATGAAGGGATTATAGTTTCACGGTAAACGAACAAATTTGATTTTGTCATACCACGTGACATTTTCTATCACATGTATTATTTTGACACATTGCTAGATGTCATCTGAGACGACGAACGTGAATTAATGATAAATTTAAAATGGTATTTTAATTTATTGATTTTGATTAGATCAAAATAATAATTTGCGTCGTTAGGTATCATGATCGGGAACATGATGTGTCACACACAGAAGGAAAATCAGAAGAATGAGATTCACCAATTAATTAATTAGGTTGCTTATTAATATGCCCGAATTAATTAATTAATTAATTCCTAGACCAAATTTAATTAATTTAATTAATTAAATATTGGATCAGGTTAAGTTTAAGAAATGGGCGCCCACTTGGACTTATGTTAATAAACCATTAGGTTTCCAGGAAAAAAAGTGAACAGAACATAATTCATATTCTTGCTAGCACAAGAAAAGAGGAACCCTAATTCTCTCGTTCTTGTTTCCTGTGTGAATTTTCATTGGAAGCTGGACAATTAGACAGTTGTAGATTGCAGATCGTGATTGTTCGTGTTTCAAGAATTAGCAAAGGAATTTACAGAATTTATCAAATGTATAATTTCTATCACAGTTTTTATCTAAACACAAAGCAGATCCTTGGTGGGGATTGAAAAATAATTTATTTTCTATTGTGCATGTTAAGTAAATTTCCAACAATAATGACTATGATAACTAATCAATTTTTGTAATGCGATATTGGATGGTTTAGATGATGATGCATACGACAACACTCAAGTTTTTTATGATAATGTTGACCACGAGTAATAAAGATATATTGGTAGGGTAGGGTAGGTCGAGAAATGTTATATCAACAAACCTCGACAGTAGAAAATCTTTTGATATTGATAACCCAAGAATAACTAACCAAGAGGGGGGTGAATTAATTTTTGAAACTTTTTCGACAATTAGTCTCAAAATTATTTAATACACAAGATATAAATGCAAAGTGTAATAAGAGAGGTAAATATACAAATTCGATATTTTAATTAAAGTATTTGTCACTTAAGTAGATATAGCACAATATAAATAGTAATTTAAAGTAAAGTGCAATTATGTAAAGATGACAAACGAATTTAATGGGGTTCGATACATAATGTGTTATACGTCCCCGTTACTAAGCTCTCCGTCAAGAGTAAGGCCAAATGCACTGTAGTTGTAACTTACAAATAAGGAGTATCAATCCTTAAGTGACTTACAACAAGGAGCACTTATCCTTAATTGACTTACAACAAGGAGTACATATCCTTAACAACAATCGAGTTTTCACAATGCTCTCTCGAAACCACCAAAATATAAATGATAATTTTACAAGTGAAAGAACTCTCTTATTAAATGATATAATCAAGTCAAGTATTTAGAAAGTTGGGATAACATTTCAATAGATAGCAAATAATAAAGTTCAAGTGTTTATGTTGTAGACTTTGATGAATAATGGATAATGAAATAGTTTGTATCTTTATATCAAAGTTTTTAACATATGATCTCTCTTAACAAATAATACGAGTTAAGTATGAAGAGAGATTTATACTTCAATATAAGTGTAGACAAAGAAAACATTTACCAAGAATTGAAAATAGGTGAGATTGAGAAGTTTTCCTTACAAAATAGAATTCTTGATGAAATAGGTAAAATTAGTTTGATCAATCAAGAGATTCTTTGTAATAAATAAAATAGAATATAAAATCAAGTAAACTCAATGATTTTCAATAAAAATACTCTCTTAATTGCTCTTATAAGTGGTTAAAATTGAATGCAAAAGAGAAGACTATTTATAAATCAAGATGTTGAAAATCAACAACTTTTGGTTGAGCATATCGGGCATTTCGGTCGATCGAAAAATGAATATAGCCGTTGTATATTTTAAACCGTTGGAATTTTGGCTAAGCATTTCTGTCATTTTAGTTGAACATAATTTCGATCGATCGAAGTATGAGAATTTTGAAAATTAATTTTTATATCAAAATATTCAATTTTCCAAAACTATTTCATATTATGAATCAAAAACATTTTATGCAAGTGATGAATTATGAAAATAATTTGAGTTTTGTGCACTTGCTAAAGATTGATGAGTTGATACCTTTACATATAAATTGAATTTTCAATAAAGAACTTCTAAACTCTAATTTTCAAAGTTCTTGTTCTATTCGAGTCTCTTTTGATATCTTGTTTTTCAATGGATGACGATTTGAGCATTTGAATACTTAAGAAAATTTATACATGAAAAACTAAAAAAACAAGACTTGTTAGAAGTATAAGTATCTTGTTTGTTATAATCAAAATAAATGAAGCTATATTAAATCATAGGTCAACAGATATGTCATGTTCTACCCTATGTTTATGAGGATGATGTTGTGCTTATTTTTGGAAGAGTTGTATATTCTTGCAATGTGATTGATCACATTGTTGTAGTAGAAATTTTTATACATTATGCGTGTTTAATTTTAAAGTTTCAATTTGTGTTTCCTCTCATAGATTTGTGCTATGACAAGTGTCAAAGTTGGATGTTTCGGAAAGAGCATAATAGTGTTAAGGGTAAATCCTAAATCGAATAAAGATATAAACAATAAACGACATATAAGGGCTTAAGCTAATACTTTTAATAAGGTTGATACTTGAAAACGATAAAACATCTTAGTTTTAGAGGGTGCTTAGTGGTGATTAAAATTAGATTTTTAGTGGATTGCGATAGAAATTCTTGAAATGTGTGGTTGAAAAGATGTGGGACCCATGAAAGATATGGTTAATATTGATTGTTTGACTTTGATTTAAATTAAAATCAGATTTTAATTCGACCCAAACAAACTCTTAATATGATACAAGAATCTATTAAACTCAAATGAGTAATCCGATTAACACTCAAACGAGCACACAACATTCAAAATTGATATGTTTAAACGAGCAGTCATCTTACAGAGAATTGTTAAGAATAAATCCCATGTCCAATAGATATGAAAAATAAACAATATATAAGAACTTCAACTACTCTTAAACTGTAATTACTCTCGAGAGATTTGTCCTTGAGTAAACTATTATGGAGCTTGTTCGAGCAATTAACAATTTACATTATCATTTGAAAGATCCAAACATTTACAACAATGCATTTCCTTGCATATAGAGAAGTTGTTAGTTGTCACATCGAATTTGATTATCGTAATTACTAATGACATAAACAAAATTTTACCAAGGACCTGATAGCATATATTATTTTTCGTTTTCTTTTGTTGTTGAATCTCAATATGATAGGAGAATAAAAATTTACGATATATTAAGGGTATGATTCACACATAACTACACAATAAATTAGAAGCGTCAAAATGAATGGACCTATCAAAGTCACCCGTCTATATCCAAACCTAATTACATCGACTATGACTCCAACAAGATTTCATAAAATTCATTTATCATTTAAAATAAATTGCACGGATGGGTCATCAAATCTCAAACATAGGACAGCTGTAGACAAATGCAACAACCAAAGAATATCTTTTAAGTTTTAGCACATTCTCGTTTAACATATTTGTCCATTTCTACACATATTTCGCACTTCCCAACCAATTTTTGATAGGTCAACCTAAGAAAAAGACCAGATTCCCTACAGTACCAACTCCTGCAGTTCCCCCTTTTACTTCTAGGTTTTAATAGCCCTTATTTTTAGCCCATGTTTACGCGGATAATTTAAAATTTAATTTTTTCTCAAATTTATATTCACTAACCTATCTTTTAATAAAATAATTTTACATATAAATTCATATTTTTTTCTTACTTTTTATTCGCACATATTTCAAAAAAATTACTTCTCACAAAATTCATTTTAAAAAAATCTACATCAAACATACCCTTAATAGTATAAAGTAATGTAAGAAATAGGAGTTGTTAAAAAAATTACGTCAAACATGCCCTTATAAATATAAAATAATGTAAGAATAGCAGTTTTCAATCAAAAGTAAAATGAACTGGAGTTCTTCTACCGTCCGTCACTCTCTCTACAAAAGCTCGTTTCTATGTTCACTTATAAACTTAATTAAAGAGAAATTAGATGATTAAATATATGCTTGTTTAGGATTTCTAAAACAACTTGTCGCTCAAGATAGTTGAATGATTTAGGTATGAGAACATGCAATGTATAGATGTTTTTGTTTATAAGAGTAATGTAATTTCAGTAGTTCCGATTTAACTCAAATAAAAGATCAAAGTTTTTAGACATGGTCCTTGTTTGACTAATTTTTTCTTCTCAAATTCATTTTCAATCATACACTTATAAATAATTTTGCTCCTAAACTTATAATTTTTGTCCTACTTTTCACTATACATTCTAAAAAAAAATCACTTTTTATAAATTTTATTATGAAAAAATCTCCACCAAAAAAAATAATAATAATAATAACATTCACTTAACACGATGTGTAGAATTATTTATATAATTAAAACAAATAAATGTTCGTATCTTTAGTAGTTTAAATTTTTAATTTAAGTTTATCAATGAAGTAAATCTAGTTGCATATGTTAAAAAATTTAACATGTTCAGTAAGTGTTTTAAATAAATGTGTTTATAAATCTATGGAAATGATTGAGGATGAGTGAATAGCACGTGTAAGTGCTACGAAATATGTAAATAAAAAGTGATTTCATTTTTTACAAGTCGTGAACTTAAATAAAAAGCATGTAACAAATAGCACTATTTGACATCTATTATCCAAATTTTTTTTTTCTACGTACTCATTTTCAACAATACAATTACACGATAAAATATTTGAATGTAAACACAAAACTTTTTCTAACAATTTAACCACGCATTCTTCAAAAATTTACTATTCAAAACTTTGTTTTTGAATTTTAAAGGCTATCAAACAGAGCCTAAACTAAAATTACTTTATGCTAAAATCAATTTGTTCCAATTACTGCAGCAATTACAACTATTGCATATGAAAAATACTCCTCCATTTTTAAACCGGACTATGCTATGTGTACAATCATTAGGAGATTGTAAATTTTACAATCTCTCACATTCTGGTTTATAAGGTCAAGCTTAAACCAGATGGAACAATTTATAGATTCAAGGCAAGGTTAGTAGAAAGGGGATATGATCAAATGGAAGAAGTAGATTTCTTTGAATGTTTTTCACCTGTGGAAAAGTTGGTTACAGTAAGGATTTTTCTTGCAATTGCATCAGCAAAGTCATGGCCCATTCACCAGCTCAACATTAGCAATGTCTTTTTACACAGGTATCTTGATGAAGAGATCTATATGGAACCACTAGCTGGATATAAACAAGCTTTAACAGGTCAGGTTTGCAAATTGAAAAGGAGTTTATATGGTTTGAAACAAGCCTCAAGAAGCTTACTGGTTATGGTTTTACTCAGTCTCATAATGATCATTGCCTTTTTATTCATCAAGCTTCTGATCATAGTAATTTCCTTTTAATATATGTGGATGACATATTGATCACTAGAACACATGAGTCAGATATAATTTTTGTCAAGCATTTTTTGCATTCAAAGTTCACTATAAAAAATTTAGGATATGCAAAATCCTTTCTGGGACTCGAAATTGGTAGAGGAAAGGATGGTACATATGTGAATCAGAGAAAATACATTTTGGATATCATTGAAGATGCAGGTCTTGTTGGTGCAAAACTTGTTGGAGTTCCTATCCCTAAAGGTACAAAGTTGTCACAAAACGATGGTGAACTTTTTCCAGATCCAGCAAGGTATAGAAGGTTGATTGGTAGACTTCTATACTTGAATCTAACAAGGCCAGATCTTACATATGAGATACAGCAATTAAGTCAGTTTGTCAACAAGCCTTGCCAAATTCATTGGGACAAAGCAGTGCATCTATTGAAGTATTTGAAGGGATGTCCTTCTAAAGGATTATGCTTTCCTGTTCAGCAAGATCTTTCCTTAACAGCATATTCGGATACGGATTGGGCTTCTTGTGTGGATACTCAGAGGTAACCTACTGGTTTTTACATCTTCTTGGGAAATACTCTGATTTCTTGGAAAACCAAGAAATAAAATATTGTGTCAAGATCAACAGCAGAGGTAGAGTATAGAAGCTTAGCTGCCACAGTTTGTGAACTTCGCTGGATCAGTTATGTCCTTGCAGATTTTATGATCAGCCTACCTCTACCGATTCTAGTATGGTGTGATAATAAATCTACACTTCATATTACAGTAAATCCAATTTTCACGAACGAACCAAACACCTCGAAATTGATTATCACATTGTGCAGGATAAGTTCAAGGAAGGCTTTGTTCTTCCTCAATATATCTCATCTTCCCACCAACTTGCAGACATTTTCACAAAGGCTCTGCTACCTCCCTAGTTTCATCTCCTTATCGACAAGCTGGGTCTAGAAGATCTTCATCATATGCCAGCTTGAGGAGGGGATAAAGAATTATTTCCTTTTTATTATATTTCTTTTTCTTTATTCACGGGCATTTACTCAGTTTTAGTTAGTTAGTTGGTTTGGCCATGTGTCCAATTTTCATTGGTTAATATTTGTATAAATACCTTTGGACCTCTACGTTGAAATTAGTTTGGATGAAATAAAATTCTGTGAAAACTTGCAGCATTCTTAACTCACAAAACCTTCATCCACAAATTCAATACAAACCCCCACTCCAACCTACGTAATCCACAACAGAAAAATAATCAAACCTAAGTTTCAATCTCACCTTCTCCATGTTCTTGCTTTGAAGTTTGGTTTCGGAAAGGAAAACCAAACTTGGGGGTTCTTTTCCTTCACCAATTGGTGAAGTTGCCGAACTGTCCGAGGGTTCCCAAGCCCTTGACAGTTCCAACATATCATTTTCATGATGAGTGGCAGGGCTGCTCAGCAGCCTTTGCCATAGCCAGGTTCGTTTCTCCATTGAATTGGATTTGCAGCTCCTTCATTGGATCAATTTCAGGTTCCCCAAGTTGCATAACTGCCATCGTCCATTCTGTTTCTCTATCAAACCGGATTTTCAGCTTCTTACGCGATTCAATTTCAGGCTGAAAATCAGGTCGCCCACTTTCCTTTCACTTTTGAAGAAATTATGTTTCTGTTTCGCCAACAGCAGCAATGTTCTGGGCAGATTTTATGATTGAACAAAACCGGGCTCTTATTTTCCATGTTTTACCTTGGCCTAGGACCTTTTTGGACTTAATCTTCATTGGGCTTGATTTAGTCTCATGTTGGGCTTTTCCATTGATGGGAGCCATTGAAGTTAGGGAAAAATTCATTTCTCCTACTTTTACTTTACACTATTTCAAAAATGACAAAACAACTTTCACATTTCAAAAATTAAATATTTTGACACATACACAGACACACATATATAACCCACCCCCACCTCCACCACCCCTAACTCTCCGGCGACCGTTCCGGCGACTACTCCAATTCCAATGACTATTCCAGTGATCGTTTCTGGCGACTGCTCCGATTTCGATGACTATTCCGGTGACATGAATTTTTTTGTACGGTCACAACCCAGGGCACAAGTCACAACGTATGGTTGTTTGTTTATAATGATTGATAACACGATAAGGCTCATGTCTCACATTTTTGTTAATAGTCACATATTATTTTCAAATGGTCACAGCACAAGTCACAGAATATATTGTCCATGGCTCACGATTTTGTTCATAGTCTCGTGTTATTTTCAAATGGCCACAGCACAAGTCACGATTTTGTTCATAGTCCTATGTTATTTCAAACGCTCAGGTTTTTGTTGATAGTCACAGTATAGTTTACCTTAGGTCACAGCATAGGTCACAACACATGGCTCAGGTCACAACATTGGTCACATAGACTATATAGCACCACCTCACCACCACCACCACCACCACCACCACCACCACTCGTTTTGAGGTTCTTGTAATTCGTATTGCACAAGTAATGTTGTGTGATAATAACCCTTTTATTTGTTGGATAAACTGTTCTACCAGGCCTGGTAGAGCAGTTGCTTTCACATGAGGTAGGTCCTCGGGACCCACTTCATTAAAAAATTCCCCCCCCCCCCAAATGTTAATCACCCACCCCCAAGACACATTGGCTCTGCTAGATCTTTTACCGATCTGACAGAGCAGCACGTTTCTTATTTGTTTTAATTCTGAGGAGTAATTAGATGTTGATTTGTACGAAGAATAAAAATATGACAATGTGGTTTGACATGGTGTCTAAATGGGATAATGACTATGATAACTAACCAATTTTTGTAATGCGGTATTGGATGGTTTAAATGATGATGTATACGGCAACGCTCAAGTTTTTTACGATAATGTTGACCACGAGTAACAAAGATACACAGGTTGGAGGTCGAGAAATGTTGTATCAACAAACCTCGACTGCAGAAAGTCTTTGGATATGTCATGTTTAACCCTATGTTTATGAGGATGATGTTGTGCTTATTTTTGGATGAGTTGTATATTCTTGCAATGTGATTGATTACATTGTTGTAGTAGAAATTTTTATAAATTATGTAAACATTTTGCGTGTTTAATTTGAAAGTTTTAACTTGTGTTTCCTCTCATAAATTTGTCCTATGACAAGTGTCAAAGTTGGATGTTTCGGAAAGAGCATAATAGTGTTAAGGGTAAATCCCAAATCGAATAAAGATATAAACAATAAATGACATATAAGGGCTTAAGCTAATACTTTTAATAAGGTTGATACTTGAAAATGATAAAACGTCCTAGTTTTAATATGATACGAGAATCTATTAAACTCAAATGAGTAATTTGGTTTGACCAGCACTCAAACGAGCACACAACATTCAAAATTGATATGCTTAAATGAGCAGCCATCTTACAAAGAATTGTTAAGGATAAATCCCATATCCAATAAAGATATGAAAAATAAACAATATATAAGAACTTCAACTACTCTTAAACTGTAATTACTCTCGAGAGATTTGTCCTTGAGTAAACTATTGGAATAGTGATTTTTTGGAAAATGTGTAGTTAAAAATTAAAGAATTTTTTTTGATTTACTTTTAATATTATTTAAGGGAGAATGTGTGATTGAAAATGAGTTTTGAAAAAATAATTTTTTAAAAAAATAAGGACCAAACATAGGCTTAGATAAACAGTTATATTCACATTTACTTTGAAAGTTGAACTTTTTTTCTACTTCTCTACATTGTATGCTTACTATGCTGTATTAAAATTTATTCAGATTACCATTCACCCATTTCATATTGTATCATACTATTCGCTAAAAAAACGACAACATTATCTCAAATTTAAATCGATATTTGAGATGTTAAATTTTTCCTTAATTTTGTCGAGAGCTTTATTTCAAATTACCTATAAAGTAAAGATCTTAAATGCATGCATTTACTTGAGTTAGGTCACTTTTTATGAATGAGTAGATGCACCATGTTGATGAAAAGAAAGAAAGGAAAAAAAATCCATGATTGATTTGGATATCATTGAAAATTACCTAGCGTTTTCGTAAATACTATGTTGCAAATTATATTCATGAGTTGACAATCCAAATATAAATACTATGTTTGATTTACCATAGAAATATAACAAGATCTTGTTTGGTCTTTATCAATCTTATCTAATTATATATATTAGAAGCGTCGTAAAATTGTTCTTAATCTCTTCTATTAGAATGAGAAAAACTTTTTGAATTCAGACATAAGTTTTTCAGTCCCAAGCTCGACCACCTAAACTATTGAGTTCACTTAGTCGAGAAGAATGTGTTCTAAGCCCTTGTTTTGTGGGCATTTTTTTTAGGAAAATTTTGTTTTGAATAATGAACTTTTAGAAGATATGTGGTTAAAAAGTAGGAAAAAATTTAGATTTATGTGTAGAATATTTTATTATGTGAATGCGTGATTGAAAATGAATATGTAGAAATTTTTTTTTTTTTTGAAAGAATGGAAAATAAACAAGGACTAAGGACATCTCCAAAGGAGACACCAAAACACCAAAATGCACCAAAAAATGGTGCAAAGTGTCTCCAATGTAGAACCAAACTTTGCACCAAATGGTGCAAAGTCAATTTTACCCTTTGCTTTTATTTTTCGAACAAATTAATTAAGGGTATTTGTGTCATTTTTGTTATATATTTTTTAATAGAATAAATTTTTATCAATATTATAATAATAATTGTTGTTGTTGTTGTTGTACGCATTTATAGTAATTTTAATAATGTAAAACCATTTCTATTTGTTGTTAATCTGAAAAACTCCTTTTGTTAATTGTAACATAGTATATCGAAGACATTATGGCCCGGGTGGGCCCTGCCCCGGCACCCCATATAAAGACAACTCGATATTAAACTAAAAATGTTGTCCTAATAGCTTAAGGGTCAAGACTCGAGAGACTCATCACACGAAGAAAAGAAAGGAGCAGGCTACTGAGAGGGAGCAACTCCACACGAAGAAAAAGAAAGGAGCAAGCTATTGAGAGGGAACGAGTTGGAATCAGAATGGGTAGCAATGAGGTCAAGATTCAAGACTTCTCCTATCAAGTCAATGTTCAAAATAGACAAAAGTTCTGAACCGAACCGAACCGAACCCGAACTCGAACCCGAACCGAGCGGTTCTTCATAAGTTAAATACCCGAACAAGTACTCGAATTGAGAACCGATGAGTTTGAGTCAATTCTCGGTTCTAGACCAAAAACCGAATAATCAAATAAGACCCGAATCTAAATAATTTTTTTTATTTTTTACATTGAATTATTTTAATTATTTTAATTTTTTTAAACAAATGAGCAAATTAATCCAACCAAATTAATTTTTTGTAACTTTATTAGCCCAACATTTGGGCTTTATTATCCTTAAATTCATTTTTTTGTTAGCCCAACTCCTAAAGCCCCAAGCTGCCAAATAATTTACTAGCCGGCAATCACTAACGGGGTACTTGTCAAAATGACCTAGTCAAAGGTCTCTAATTCCATTTTGACTTTTCCAATTGACAATAATCCCAAAATGACCCATTTGCTATAAAAAGACAAAAACACCCTTAAGTGACTAAAACAATTACAAAACATGTTTGTGTTAAAAAGACAATACTACCCTTTTAGTTAACAAATAAAACTACTATTACGAAAAAAATAATCAGCACAAACAGCTGAAAATTCGGATGTTAATGGCCGAAAAAATCACTGTTAATCGAAATTTCGATTATTAACCGAGATTTTCAGTTAATGATATTTCGGCTGTTAACAGCCGAATCTCGGCTGTTAACAGCTGTTAACAGCCGAAATCTCGGCTGTTAACAGCCGAAAAAGTCAGCTGTTAAGTTGAGGCTGTTTGAGTATTTTTATCATAACTTTTGTTTCCGATATCCAATTAAGCCGATTTAAAAGGCGTTGGAAAGATAATTCAAAATGCTACAACTTTGCTAGAAATGGCTCTTTTTCAATTCGAACGTTTACTATGCCAAAAATGGATTTCAATCTCCAACTAAAAATTTGGACATCCTTTTGCGGTGGAAAATTGATTTGTTTTCACTCCTTTTGATCTTTAGTTATATCTATTTGACCCTTAACATGCTCGAATCTTCATTGTGAGTTTCGACACAACTTTTGAGTACCTTGATATATAGAACAAGCTAAACGTTGATTCATCTCGATAAGATATGGTACTAAAAATTCAATTCAAAGATCATTTGCCATTTTCAATTCAACATATGAACGTTACGTCTGATATTAAAGTGAATTATTTGTTTAAGTTGAACAAAACGTAAATGACACTGATTTGCGTCACTTTAGTGAGGATGGACAATGCGTAAGATAGAAATTTGCTAATAAAAATATTAAAAAGAATAAGAATAAGAATAAGAATTTGCTAACACGTTAAAAAATAATATATATTGTTTACTTAATTTAAAATTTTCATTTTGTTTTAATTTTTGTATAAAAAATGAAATAAATAATTTTAAATTGATAATTATGAAAATGAAATATTATTTTTTAATGTGTTAACAAATTCTTATTTTTTTCCCTTTAATATTTTAATTAATTTAAAATTCTTTAATTAAATATAATTTGTAAACTAATCTTTCATTTTTTATATCAAAATTAAAACAAACAGAATTTTTAAAATTGAGTAAACAATTACATTTTGAAAAATAAAAGATTAGTTTACATTTGAAAAATGAAAGATTAGATTCGATTACGTAAAATATTTAATTGTATAAATATTTATTTCATATTCGATTTATTCAATTATTAATAACATTTAAAGAAAAAATAAGAAGTTGCTAATAGGTTAAATGATAATATTTAATTATTAAAATTAATTATTTAATTATATAAATTTTTCTGATTACGTAAAATATTTAATTCTATAAATATTTATTTCATATTCGATTTATTCAATTATTAATAAAATTTAAAGGAAAAAAAGTTGCTAAAATGTTAACATATAATATTTAATAATTAAAATGATTTATTTAATAATATTAGTAATTATCAAATTAAAATTAAAATTAATTATTTAATTATATAAATTTTTTTAGATTACGTCAAATATTTAATTCTATAAATATTTATTTCATATTCGATTTATTCAATTATTAATAAATTTTAAAGCAAAAAAAAAAAAAAAAAATAGAAGTTGCTAATACGTTAAAAGATAATAATTAATAATTAAAATTTTTTATTTAATGATATTAGTAATTATCAAATTAAAATTAATTATTGGATTATATAGAAAAATTTCGATTACATAAAATATTAAATTCTATAAATATTTATTTCATATTCGATTTATTCAATTATTAATAAAATTTAAAGGAAAAAAAAGTTGCTAAAATGTTAACATATAGTATTTAATAATTAAAATGATTTATTTAACAATATTAGTAATTATCAAATTAAAATTAATTATTTAATTATATAAATTTTTTTAGATTACGTCAAATATTTAATTCTATAAATATTTATTTCATATTCGATTTATTCAATTATTAATAAATTCTAAAGCAAAAAAAAAAAAAAGATGTTGTTAATACGTTAAAAGATAATAATTAATAATTAAAATGATTTATTTAATGATATTAGTAATTATCGAATTAAAATTAATTATTGGATTATATAGGAAAATTTCGGTTACATAAAATATTAAATTCTATAAATATTTATTTCATATTCGATTTATTCAATTATTAATAAAATTTAAAGGAAAAAAAGAAGAAGTTGCTAATATGTTAAAATATAATATTTAATAATTAAAATGATTTATTTAATGATATTAGTAGTTATCATATTAAAATTAATTATTTAATTATATAATTTTTTCCAATTACGTCAAATATTTGATTCTATAAATATTTATTTCATATTCGATTTATTAAATTAAGTAAAATATTTAATTATTGAATTACGTAAATCATTTATGTAATTATATTAATTTTAATGAAATGGGTAAAATATTTAATTATATTACTTTTATTAAATTAAGTAAAATATTTAATTATATAAATATTAATTTATTATACCATTTATTATATTAAATTATTAAAAAATAAAAAAATATATATATATGGGCCGGCTGTTAAGTCGGCCCAGAAATTTAGTGATCTGGGCCGTATGTGGCCCAAGTGACAGCCGGCCCATATCTTTGAGTGAGATCCTTTGATAAAGTTAGGGTATTTTGGACTTTTTCCAACAAAAGTTATATTTTTAGTATTTTTTATTTTTTTTTAATTTTATTTGTTAGTCAAAGGTCATTGTGGAATTATACAAGATTGAAAAGGTTATTTTCTACTATTTCCTCAATCACTAACATAGTTCTCCTCTCTCTCTCAGACGGACAGACACTCAAACTCCTCCATTCAATTTTTCTTTGAATCTTTTCTTTCTCGGCGATTTTTGGCTTTTCTTTGGCGAGCTTTGGATTTTCCATTTCAATTCACTAGATCATAGATTTTCCATTTACTAATCGTAAGCTTCTTCCTGACCTGATTTTCTTTCTTTCTTTTTTGAAAAAAAATAAAATTTTAACCTATACAAAATTACAAATAGCATTATTGATAGTTTTTAGACTTAAAATGTCCTATCGCTTGCTTTTAGTTGGGTTAGATTTTGATTTGGCTGCCCCTTATGGAATTGCAGAAGACTCATTTTGATGGTCCGTCAATGAAGTTGCTGAATGCATTTAATTATAAGTTACATGGACTAGCTACAATTTAAAAGTTGTACGAGAATTTCTTTGTATTTCTTGATTTTAAAAACTTGTTTTTTTCAACTGTTGGTGGTTTTTCTTCATATTAGTTGATTTTTTGGAACAATTACTCAAATATTAAATTGCATTAGAGAATTTGTTGGGAATTTATTTAATCATGTATAGTGGAAAATAAATTACTTTAGAGTGTTGATTGATGGATTTTTTTTTAAAGTATTCTTGGTATCTATATACTTAATAGGAGTTTGATAAATTATTTTCAATTGATACCAGTTTGGATGCTCAAATTGAAGACAAAAAACAGTATGTTGAGAGGTCAGAAATATGGAATCATTTCACTAAGGTACTTGGTGGAGAAAGAGCAAAATGTAATTATTGTGGGAGAACATTTAAGGCAGATAGTAAATCTGGAACTTCTAGTATGTAGAAGCACTTAAAAGCTTGTTATGCATATAAGAACACAACGGGTGGTGAAAACCAAGCAATACTCACTCGAGAAAACAATGATGTTGGTATTATGTCTATGATATTTGATAAAGAAAAGTGTAGAAAAGCATTGGTTAAGATGATTATTATTTATGAATTGGCTTTTTCTTTTGTGGAAAGTGTGGGTTTTAAGGAATTTGTGAACCAACTTTGCCCTAGATTTGAGGTTCCTTGTCGAAAAACAATTGCTAGAGATGTGCTTCATCTCTACCATGAAACAAATGAATCATTGAGAATGAAATTTATTAATGATAGACAAAGGATTTCTTTAACCACTGATTGTTGGACATCAATTCAAAACATCAATTATATGGTAGTCACAGCACACTCCATTGATAGAAGTTGGAAACTGCATAAGAGGATATTAAGTTTTTGTGTTGTCCCAAATCATAAATGAGAGACAATTGGGAAGCTTATTGAAAATTGTTTGCTTGATTGGGGAATAAAGCATGTGGGTGCCATTACTGTAGACAATACAAATACAAATGATGCAGCGATCATTTATGTGAAAAACAAGTTGAAGAATTAGAAAACTGACGATACTATGATTTTAGGTGGCTCTTATCTACATGTACGTTGTTCAGCACACATAGTCAATTTGATTGTTAAAGAAGGGTTCAAAGAGTTTAATCCTACTATAGAAAGTATTCGCAATGCGGTAGAATATTTTCAACCATCTCCTTCCCGGTTGATGAAATTTAAATGTTGTATTGAAATGGAAAAGATTGTATGCAAAAAAACTAGATGTTTTAGATGTGCCTACTAGATGAAATTCAACATTCTTAATGTTAGATAGTGCATTAAAGTTTGAAAAATCTTTTGAAAGAATGGAGGATGAGGATGGATTTTATTGTAAATATTTTGATGAAATTGAAGGTGGAAAAGCAAAGGAGGGTCCACCTACAATTTATGATTGTGATAAGGCTAGAAAATTTGCCAAGTTTCTAAGAACCCTTTTATGATATCACGTTGAAGTTTAGTGCTTCATTGAGTGTTACTTCCAATTTTTACTTTCAAGAAGTTTCTAAAATTGAACAAATTTTGAGGAAAATGGGTGACAAGCAAGATTATTTGCAAAGTAGTATAGCAAATAGCATGAAGATTAAGCCCCCATTTGAGCTTCATTAAATTAAATTCCATTATATTAATTTTTTTCTCTCTTCATTTCAACCACACATTCATCAAATAAAATAATATTACACACAAATCTAAAACTTTTCAACCACACATTCTCCCATCAATCACAATTCTAAAAATTTTCAACCCCAAAAAATGGGGGCCAAACAGGGGCTAAGTTTGACAAGTATTGGGATAATGTTGATAAAATAAACAATATTTTGATTGTAGCTGTTGTACTTGATCCTAGGTAAAAGTTGAAATTTGTTGTACATTGTATTGGTATTTTGTATGATTGTGTTAAGATTGAAGTCACAAAAAATGAGGTCATGAAATTATTGTATGCTTTAATAACCAATACAAAGGATGTCATTGTTCAAAGAATGGAGCTAGTGGAAGTGGAAGTGTTGGCGCAGAATCTAATGATGGAGTCACTTTGTTGGATGGTTCAAATGATGATGATTGAGATGATTGTAATTTTGATTTTGGATACAAGAAAATGAAAACTAGCAAAATGGATTTTTTTGGAAAAGATGAGGTACAACGATATCTAATGGAACCCACCGAAGATGCTATTGATGTAGATTTTAACATTTTACATTGGTGGAAGATCAATAAATCAAGAATTGAATTTTTATCTGAGGTTGCAAGGGATGTTCTTGCCATTCATGTATCTACATTTGCTTCTGAGTCAACATTTAGTACTGGAGAGCGCATTCTTGATCCATTTAGGAGTTCTTTAACTCCTAAAACAGTTGAAACCTTAATTTGTACACAAAACTGGCTAAGGGAAGATTCTAGACTCTTGAAAGTTTCTCAAGATAGATTTTGTATTGAAGAAACAATGTTCTATGAGGGCATTGAGACATGTAATAAATATATATTATATTTTTTTATTAAATCTTATTAGTTGAATTTTTTTTTAGTTTATTTCTATTTGTTAATTGTGCTTTTTCAATTATACCTGTAGAGTTTCTTACTCTAACGAGTCAAGCAATTGATGATTAAATCAAATAGTTGGTAAATATTACCAATACTTCAAAAATATTTTATTTGATAACTTTTAATTTATATTTCGTTTTCTTTATACAGGCTGCTTGAAACAAATAAATTATTGATATGGATCATCGATATTTTAATATTAGTATTTACTTTTTGGTATTTGTGTTAATTGAATTAATCTTATTGGACAACTTGTTATTTATGTGTTTTAAACTGAGTTACGTTAATTTGTAAAAGTTACGAATGAAGATGACATTAGTTGTACTTATGTAATGTTGTTGTAAATGTTAAAAATTTTAATTATAGTACCGAACCGAACAGAAACGAATCCGAACGATTTTATAATTATATTTGAATTCGACGATTCCATTTATTAAATACTTGAAAGTTTTGGGTCTGTTCGGAACCGACCCATGTCCAGCCCTAGTTCAAAATGAAAATTATAAGATATGAACCAACAAAAACAAGTCATAGACAACTGGCAATCCTTCGGGTTGTTGATTTCCATCCCATTCGACTCGTGCAATTAATACGAATGGGGTGCCTTCAACATACCATAGTGTTGCAACCTTCACACAACCTGATTAGGAGAGCGTGATGTGAACAGTGAAAATACCCTTCTTCCGAGAATCCATCATGATCATAAGTTACAATAACAGAAGGAAAATGCCTCACGTACCGTTGGCATTTTCACAGGGGCCTTACCGGCCCCTCACTGTAGCCGATCCCACCCCCATGAATAAAAAAAAAAAATTGAGGCACCCCCCCAATGTGAGGTGCCTGGCAGGAGCCTGTGAAAAGGCCCTTGTACCTGTAGCACGGCTCATAACTGAAAATGTTACGTGAAACCAACATAACACATAAACCTGATACAAACCATGTCACATTACATTGAAAAATAAAATAAATGATTCTGAATGCCAATGTGCAGTTTTCATGAATTGTATAGACCGAGGTAAAAGCTAACAAATGGTTTCATTCGCATGGATTACATTTTCCCCATTTTCCTATGGGCATTTCTTTCTTTTCTTGTTTTATACTCTCTTTTTGGTTTGTGGGAAGGGGGGTGTTTTTCAATAGCCAATTCATACAGAGGTACGTTCGCACTAAGCTGAAGGGCCAGATTCAAGTCCCTAGTCAAGTTTTCTACCTAAATTTTCTTGCTTTCTTCTTCTGGCCAGCAGTGTCAGGTGTTCGATTATCCAGCTTCCGCTTTATTCCAACTTGTTTCGGAGCATTAGCAACCCGTTGTGCTTTTAGCTTTCTAGCAGCCACTGCTGGTCTTTTGCCCTTAACTGGCTTCTCCATAGATGATCCAGATTTTGACTTTGCTGGTGCATTGACTCTTGCAGGGGCCTTCTTCTGGGTGCCAGATTTGCTTGCCCGCATGCCCTGGTAAGACATATTGGCCTTAGCTTTCACCTTATTATCACTACCTGAATATCTGGAATCAACTGCAAACTTCTTGGCAGGGGTATTGTAGGTCTCTGGTAGCGAAATATTCTCTCTCTTCGAGGGAGTGGAATTTGATTTGGCATGAGACAGTCTCAGTTCACGGTCCCGAAGCTTCAAATTATGTTTCTTAACTATTGAGTCAGCAGCATCCTGCATTTTCCAACAGAAAAAATTCCAAAATATTATTTCAATTGAAAGTACAAGTAATTAAAAGACACTATTATCTCTCAAGCAAAGCGGTAGTCATGCAAATATTTCATCTTGACAGCGAGACACGTTCAGACATTTCATCAGTTTGTGTAGAAATGATTACATAAACAGAACTTGTAAAATCAATTCCTTCAGCTCACCTTTGAGCTAATTTGGCTTTTCTATGGAGTTTATCTAACTCGTAAATCACAAACCACGCAGAACTTTTTGCAGTAACTAACAATCAGGGAGCAACCTTGTAATAGGAAAGATTCTCGACAAAATATAATTACCACTTTACGTTATACACTTCGACTCATTTTTAAAGAGGATATCACCATCCGATTCACATTAATGCACAAATATTTTACCCAACCAAGCAAGCTACAAACTGTTCATATTTAGATTTATGGTATAATATAAATCAAATAAATAAATAAAGTAATATAATACACCTTATAACATCACGTACATACACCTATTAAAACCAATTGTAAATGCTCTAAAACTTACAAGTTTATAAGATGAGGACATGCGTATAAAGTGCGCTCTAGGGACATTGATTTACAAAAAGTTAGTTCACAATACAAGTATCTCGCAAAAAGATATGAGCAACAATAATACATATTCCATATAGTTTGAGTCCAAAACAAACAATGATCCTTGAGCTTGATTAATAACCAAATTCCAATTGAAATAATATCTTTAGAATATCCAAGCAATTCAAGCGGAATAAACTGAGTTTTTGGACTTGTTTTGGGTGTTTCTGAACAGATTTGTGCTTCAGAAGAGGAAAGATAGGACTTTATCCAGGCAAGGGTTAGGCCAATCAACAAAACATAAAGCCAAATTCTTGCAATGATCAATACTAGAATAAATAGATTAAACAAGCACTCGTGGCCTAATAAGAACTTCCCCGGTGTAGGGAAGCTTTTGACAAATCATTCCCAAACAAATCCTAAATACATATATCCATTATTTTTGAAGTAAAAGTTCAGTAAAATTGCACCTAAGAGGTTCAAGCCCACGTGTAAAGTAACACAAAAGAATCGTAGATTATTTCTTTCATTTGGTAAGTATAGCTCATCATCCCTGTCTAGACATAATTGTATATTCTCCAGTAAATTAGACAAAGACACAAGAAAAAAGGTACAAAGAAAGGACCGATGGGCATTATCACCCTAACCTAGTTTGAAATGATGGCCTTCCTAAGCATGGTTGAAAAGGTCCAGTGAGGAGCGCCTCACCACTGTGCCTCGAGGCGGTAATTATAGCACCTTTTCAATGAGGCAGGTGCCTCATTGAATGAGGTTCACACCACAACACACGAACATCAAGGTGAGTGAAGCGTGCGCCTCAGTTTTGTTGTGACCTTTTGACTTTTTTCCCTCTTTTGCAAGCCTAAGCCCCCGTTTAACAACCATTATTTCAAAACTATTTAATTCTCATACTCATTTTCAACCACACATTTACACAATAAAATATTTTACACGTAAACCCAAAATTTTTTCCTACTTTTTAATCACACGTTCTCAAAAAAATCACTATTTAAAACTCAATTTTCTCAAAATAATGGCTATCAAACAGGGGCTAAGTGTGAATTCCATATATATAAGGGCTTTTTAAATGGGTCATCCTGTTCTCAAAAAACAAAAAAATAAATAAATTGGGCCAATCTTTTCTTTTTAAATGTGCTTATTTTCTCTTTTGTAAGTCTAAGCATGAGCTCCGTATCGAATTTTTGCTAATTGCAACTTTATTGATTTATTTTTGTGTTAATTCTATGGAGAATTATTAAGATTCTCTATGTTTGATTTCTGTATTTTTTATAATTTCTTGACTTAATTTTTTGGTTTGTAAGCTTCACCTCACAAAGGAAAAACGATTTAGTATCTATTTCTTCCTACTTAAACATTGATAAGAAGTTTAGAGTAAAATGAAGATGACATAATATTTTACCGGCAAGATTTCACAGTAACATAATGCACCACATGATTTCTCTAAATATATTAATATCATAGAGAAAAGCTCATATAGCTTTTTAATTTCCTTGTGATTGGTTTGGGCATTCAAATTTTAACAGCTTATTGGAATGCATCATATCTCACAAGTTTCTGCTTATTGTTTTAGTAGAAGTACTACATATATGCATAATATGAAGATTTTACATTTAGTTATAACGATTTTGAAATTACTCATGTTGAAAACAGCCTTCAAACAAGAACAACAAGTGCAGGAACAGACAGAAGACAAGGTCATGCCTTCAGGAAGTTTAACTTTAGCTCATGGAAATTCCATGGCCTACTGCAATGAAAATAAATGTCAGGCAGGAGCAGAATATCTAGACAAGCCAAATGCCTCAAAGTAAAACACATATAAGTGGTACAGTTTACTAGTTATACCCTTGTTTTAAACAAGACATATGCAATCCCTTTCCCCAAGCTTGTGCCAGGATCTCTAACAACCCGAACAGCTTCAACGCTAGCTTCAAGATTTTTTATACCACTAAATAACTGATAAATCTCTTCATCCTGGAGCAAAGTGCACAAGTGTTGACATAACAATACTGAAAAAGAAGAGCCAAGCAGCAGCAGAGTTAGAAAAGATTCAAAACTTACCTTCACGTCAAACGGGAGGTTACCTACAAAAACAGTCCTCTTATTATCATACAGGGGAGAACTATCTTCCTTCAGTTTCTTTCGTGGTGGGCATGCCCTGTCAACACGAATATGATTTCCCCCAACCTGCACTCATGCACAGAACTCAAGTCATATACTTATCTTCAATGTAAGCAAAAAAGATGAATCAGGGAAAGAGGAAACCTACAACAGCCATATTATGGGCCAATGATGCTTGAGCACAGTCCTCCGTTTTAAAAACAAGATAAGCATGAACACTGCACAGTCAACAAATTGTGAGGAAGATATTTGAATGAAAGAAGTGAAGAACACTTCTATATGAGCAACATATGTTGTTCACGAACTAAGAGATCACAGAATTGTTAAGCAAGGATTCTGGTCCACAAAAACGCAAAAGAGATAATTAAAAAAGAAAAAAACCCACACAAGTATATGCAACGGCAGACACTGACTGGAGGTATCCATCATCTAATTCAACTGGTTTGAAGCATCTTTTCAATAAGAAAAAGATGACTCAGAACCGGTTTCTTATTATTAAACTCCCAATGTTTCTCTTAAGAGAAATATATGCACACAGGCGCGTGTGTGTGTGAACGTACTTCTACAAACCAGTCAGATACATTCTTCTACGAATGCCCAATCTTGGCAGCTTAATAAAAAGTCCCAACAGCTGATACATAAGTGAACAATTCATGGTGAATTATGTGCAAGCATGGGTAGAGTGATCTATTTAGAGAACACTTTCATAGCGAAACGTCAATTATAATATCCTCAAGACCTCAAGCAGATAAACCAATATCCTCAAGACCTCAACCAGATAAACCAATATCCTCAAGACCTCAACCAGATAAACCACCGGAGTCAGATAAATCAACCAAAAGGAAAAGAAGTTCCGTTCAGTATCAAACCTGTCCGCATTTTCATTTATTTGCTTCTTGATTACAGCACCCTTCCTCGGTACTTTGCTCTGCAAGAGAAAGTTGACTACTGTTCATGTCTATTTACAAGAAGATGCAAAAGATTACCAACAATAAGACATGGACAAGCAAGAAAGACTTACATCAATTATTGGAACAGACCGAATCCTCACAGACTCGACTTCGCCAAACTTTGCAAACTCCTTGAGTAGTGCCTTTTTCTTCATCTTCAATGGCAAATTGCCAACAAACACAGTCCTCAAAAGCTTATTTTCGTCATCAAAACCTTCCTTTGATACCATCATATCCTCTGGATTGTTCATTTTCTTTCTCTTCTCTCCTACCACATCATTCTCCTTCTCCTGCTTATCTGCCTCCCCATATCGACTAGCCTCATACTCCAATTCCAACTCATCCCTCTTCCGTTTCTTCTTCTTATTTTTATTTCCAATACCTGAGCCTCCATCTTTCCCATAGCCCATCATATGGGCATTTACTTCTACAAGATTTCCCTTTGAATCCAAACGTGAATTTCTCTTCTTTTTCACATCCAGTCCATCACTAGACCCATTTTCTCCTAAATTATTAATGTCAGAGTTTTTTCTTCCTTCAGAATGATCTTTCTTCAATTTCTTGCTCTCCCCTGATAATTCCAAATCAAAGTCCAAACTTTCTTTCTTCTCTTTATCTTTATTTTTTTTCTTCTTCTCCGTCAGCTCAGAACAATCCAGATTCCCCGTGGTTCCCTCCTTTTCAGCGTCTTTTTCTCCAGCCGCTAAACTCGATTCATCTTGCGGTTCCTGGGTTTTATTTTCTTGGGGTTTTCTTCTGAATGGATTATTTTCCGAGAAAAGAGAGAAAGTAGTGGCATTCTCTTCAATGGTTTCACTGAACAGAGTTTTGAAAACGCTGGAAGAACCTGAATTGGAAGATGTTAGGTGCATCGCATAAACGGCGTGCGGGGGCTGTCTGAGGAAGAGTTGTACTTACGGTTTCATAAGGTTTTTTTATATGAATGGGTCCATTGTCATTTAAGTAAGGGAAGAACACATAAATCCTACTTTTACTTATACACATTTCAAAATTAAGGTTAAATGTTTTATATTTCAAAAATCAGGTTTTTATTTAAATTTATTTATGAATTACTTAATTAATTATATGTTTTATTAATAAATATATAACGGTCACAAATATATACAATTTGGTCACAATTCCAAATTTTTTAGGTCACAATTAAAAATTTTCATAGGTCACAATTTGTTTATTGGTCACAATTTCGAAATTTGAAAGTCACAATTTATTCATTGGTCACAGATCCCAAAATTTATAGGTCACAATACTTATTTAGGTCACAATTAATAATTTTTAGGTCACAAAGTAATAATTTTTAGGTCACAATTAATAATTTTTTGGTCACAATTAATAATTTCATCGGTCACAACTTAAAAATTTAAAAGTCACAATTTATTAATCGGTCACAAATCACAAAATTTATAAGTCACAATACTTATTTAGGTCACAAACATCCCATTAATTGAACATATATTATATTTTAGGTCACAATTTAGCAAATTATTGGTCACAATTTAATAATTTTTTGGTTACAAGGTATTTATTGGTCACAGTTTATCTAATTCATTGGTCACAAACAACCTAATCATTTGTAACCACCCCAAAAATCATTTGTGACCACGACTTCGCCACTTCCCCCATTAGCGGCTCCACCACTGTTGCCGCCCCAGTAACCAAACAACACCAAATGGACCACTGGCACCACTACCAACAAAAAAACCACCGCCAGATCCGCCGCCGATCCACCATAACCAAAAAATAATAATAATAATAAAAGAAAATCTGCACGCAACCAACACCCAACAGATGGAAGCCTCAACCGCACCTAATGAAAATAACCACAACCACCGCCACCTGCGCCAACCACCGCCGCCTGCACAACCACCGCCGACCACCAAAACGCAGCAGACCGCACCCACAGCCACCGGCTCAGCCACCGCCAACCACCAAATCGCAACAGATCGCACACACCTACTACCGCCACAGCCGCCACCACCTCGCAGTTGATCTGCCAGACTGCCACCACCTACATCGCGACCCAAAATCACCACGAAAATTAACAACTAAAGTTTGGGGCAAGGCAGCGGTGGAGAAGCAGAAGTGGAGGCACTCGACGAGGAAGAAGAAGTCGGTTGTGGCGAAATTAGCTTCTGGGTTGGGTTTATCAGATTCTGGATCATATCAGACCACTCACTGTTGGTCACCACAGAACCTCTTCGCCTTCATCTTCACCGCACAATAGTTGTTGTTTCTCTAGCTCCTGCAACCAATGATCATCAGCTTCTTCTCCGACTTTTGCGCCGAGAAGCAATCCTGACCGAAAATTAACAATTGATGTTTCGATGAAGTTTTAGGATTCAATTGAAGATTCTGGACTAAATAGAAGTTACGAGAATGATATAGGATTCAATTGATCCTAGAAAGAGGAGAGAGCGAGAAGGGAGAGACGAGAGGGAGGGGAGGGGGAAGAGACGATTCAGACAGAGATGAATGAAAGAGGGATTGAAAATTAGGTTTTAATTAGGGTTTTAATTAAATTATTAATTAAAACTTAATTAAAACCTGATTTTTGATTAAATAAACACTACATCTGATTTTTGAATTTGAAAACTTAAATATCTGGTTTTAGGTAATTTTCTCTTTAAGTAATAGTTACTTATAGTTAGGATCTTTTGAGTCATTACGAAGTGTGGGCTGGGTTGTTACATTCCAGACCGAGTGTGTTGTCTGTTATTCAGTTAGCCCATGTTGGGCCACGTTGTGTTGCAGTGGAGTCATGCGTTGTTTATGGGAAAATTTCATAATTAAGAGATTAAATTTTGAGGAAATTACACCTAGACCTGGATTTAAAATACCATTTTCAAAAATCATGAATCAAGTTTCATTTTGCAAAAATCAGGTTTTAATTAATAATTTAAAATCTATTTTTTTTTATACTAATCAAACCCTAAAACTAATTCAAAGCACTCTCTCACAGTCTCTCCATTTTCTCCTCCACACGGCGATTCCGTCACCTCCACCGCCCGCCAAACTCAGCCGCACCGTCCGTCCCCTACTCCCAAACTCAGCCACACCGTCCGTCTCACAGTCAAACCACGAAGGTGAAGGTGTCGCTGTTTCTCCCACACGGCGATTCCGTCTCCTCCACCGCCTGTCACAGCCATCGCCACCGTTCGTTCCCTACTCCCAAACCTCAGCCGCACCGTCCGTCTCACTGTCAAACCACAAAGGTGAAGGTGTCGCTGTCGTCTTGGGCGGTGCTGCTGTATTTGTGGTTGCTGTGTGAAGGTGGGGTGTGCGTGCGTCTTGCGGCGGTGGTGATTGGGTTTTTTTTTTTGTGCTGTGGTCAGGAGATCTACACCACCGTGATCCGGTATGGGACGGTGATGGTCAGGCGCGGCGGCGCAGTGAAGGTGGTGGTGGGACGGTTTGGTGTGGTGGTGGTGGTGGTGAAAAAACGTCGGCAGCGATGTTTGGAACGGGGATTTTGTTGCTGGGATGTGGTGGTGTTGGTGTTGACGAAGGTGGTGTTGTGTTCGTGGTGGTCACAAATTGTGACCAATAAATTGGTTGGTGTGACCAATAAATAATAAATTGTGACCAATAAATAGTGTGTAACCTATAAATTTATTAATTTGTGGCCAATAAAAGTAATATGTGACTTATAATTTGATGTTTTGTGACCACAAAATAAGATGTGTGACTTATAAATTTTGTGATTTGTGACCGATGAACAATTGTGACTTTTAAATTTTTAATTTGTGACCGATGAACGAATCGTGACTAATAAAATTTTTGAATTGTGACTTTCAAAATTTTAAATTGTGACCAAATTGCATAGATCTGTGACCTTTATATATTTATTAATTAAATATACAATTAATAAATTAATTAATAAATAAATTTTAATCAAAACCTGATTTTTGAAATTTAAAACTTCAAACCTTAAATTTGAAATGGTGATAGTTAAATACCTTATTTATGTATTGTTCCCTTAAATTTTACTCATTTCAAATTTAAGAGATAAGGTTTAAAATTTCAAATCTCAATTTTTTTTTAAATTTTATTTATAAATTAATTAATTAAACATATATTTTATTAATTAAATATATTAAGATCACAATTCTATATAATTTTGTCACAAATTCTATATAATTGGTCACATATTATTAATGGATTATACCACTTGTACATCAAATGGTGTACATCAAGTGTTACACCCCCCCTCACATGGGGGGTGGGACCCATTGAAATAATATTTTTTTACTCGAGTGGACCTCACCCCCCCCCCCCATGTGAGGGGGGGTGTAACCCCCGATGTAAAGCTTGATGTACCGCTAGCATGATCCATTATTAATTTGGTACAAATCATAAATTTCATATGTCACAAATTGTTTTACAGTCACAAATAAAAAATTGAAAAGTCACAAATTATTTTACGGGCACAATTCAAATTTTTTATATATCACATTTGTTCATCGATCACAAATAAGAGATTTTATAAGTCATAAATTATTTTATGGTCACAAATCAGAAACTTTATTGACCACAAATTATTTTACAGTTACAAATCAGAAATTTTATAGGTCACAATTTGTTCGTCAGTCACAAATAAAAAAAATTATACATCACAACTTATTCATCGATCACAAATCACAAATATTATAAGTCACAATTTAGTAGACAGATAAAAATTTTCAATCAGAAGTTTTATATATTACAAATTAATTGGTCAAATATTATTTTTTTTTATCACAAATCATAAATTTTATGATAATAGATTATCAAATTAATTGGTCACAATTTACCAAAATTTAAGTCACAACTACAAATTTAATCACAATCACACAATCTTTAAGGTTACATATTATTCAACAGTCACAAATTAACAATTTATAGGTTAACATGCCCAAATAATTGGTCATGAGCCCTCTTCCCACCTCACCTCGCCCCCCCCCCCCCCACACACAACCACCACCACCACCACCACCACATTCATATAGCCGCCCCACGGGCAACAACCAAAAGCCATGGACCTCACAACACCACAAAAACCTGCAACCAATAGAAGCACCACTGCCTATACCACCGTCGCCACCACCGCCTGCACCACCACCGACATCACCACCCACAAACAATCACAACAAAATCACCACAGAAAACCACCCACCCACAGATTAGAAAACCACCAACACCACTACCGACCTGAGATTGTTGCACATCAGATAACCACCGCCCTTAGATCTAAACTACACCACCACCACCATTTGCAAACCGCCAACAAAAACCACCTAAAACTTCGATTGTCCAGATCGACTTGAAACCACCTCACCGCCACTGCCTATTTCACCAATCACCACCACGACCACCTCAAATCTACCATGAGAAAACAGAAAGGGATTTTTGCAAATGATCATCGTGGCGATTCTGCACTCTATTTGTTGACGTCGGAGCAATCGAAAGGGGAGTGAGAGAAAGAGAGATGTGGGTAAATGATTTGGGATTTTGGGAATTTTAAGGTTTAGGTAGTTATAATTTAGAGAGAGAAGATGTAAGAGAGAGAATATTAAATATTATTAATATTAAAAATTTGATCTCCAAGACTCCCTATCCATCTAAACAACTGACCAATTAATTTCTTTGACTCTTACAATTCTTTTATAATAATCCTTTTGTCTAAAGAATAACCAATACAAATTAAAACCTAACACATTCTGATGAGTGTTCTACACTCATGATATTTATGCCACTTAATTCGTTATTTTATTATCCTTGAGAGAGTTTTAGAACATTTTAATGTGTGTTTCGATGTTGTGATATAGGTTGATGAAATTGAAGGAAATAAGTAAGAGTTTGCAAAATTGGAGAAAATTGCTAAATTGTAAGAAATCAAAGTTCGGGGACTAAAGTACAAATTTGTGTTGGACCTCAAAATGAAGATTCGAGAGTGCTTGGAGTCAATTGGATGAAGAAAGAAGTCAAATGGATCAAATATAGTCAAAGTATGACCACGTATCATTTTCCAACCGAAAAAGTTATGCTCCAGATTTGTAGTCTCATATTGAGACTCATTTTTGACATTGGAAACATTTGAATTGGAAAATGATATCTGAAGAAAAGTTGTATCCCTTTGAGGTATCTTTCCAAATCATCTTAAATCACCTCAATCGGATATCGTGAGAAAAAATTATGTTAAAAATATTGAAAGACGTGCAGTGTAGTGTTTCCACCCGAAGATGGGCGCCATAGCGCCGGGTTGTGGCGCCGCAGCGCCCACATTACTGAATTACTGAAATATAGCAGAATTCGCGGCGCCGCAGTGCCCATATTGGGCGCCGAGGTGTCTCTTGTGCGAGAAATAGGTTTTTGATTTTTATTTTTATTTTTGGACTCTTTTCTTGTCCCAATACAACTCCAACTCTTCCAAAATTTTATGATGATATAAATACAACTCTAAAGACCACTTTTAAGGGGCGAATTCAACACACAATTGAAGAAGGTAAAGTGGGCATAATTCAAGAAATCAAAGGGAGGCAAGAACATTATCAAGGAAGAAGATTGAAGATCTATCCAAAAACTAGTTTTTTTATTCTCTTCTTTATGTTATTTATTTTGAATTGTATAGATTTCATGTTTCTTATTATGAACTAAACTATTCTTCTAGGGTTTGATTGCAACCAAAACTTGATATTATGATTTGAATTTAGTTTAGTTATTTCTATGAAATTTTCCATTTCGTTTATTTGTATTATGATTTTAATGCTTTCAATACTAGTCAATTCCGACACTCGAGATAGGGAAATTTAGGCACGATCATAAGATTAACACAACATAGATTTTATAGGTTTCGAGAGAAAGTATAGGATCTATGAAGTTTATTCCATAAAGAATCATGAACTTTATAATTTCTAGATTTTAATTCGAAATAGAGATATTTGAATTAATTTCTAGGAATAGTTTTTATCTGGTACTTGAGAGAAGGGGTATAATTACATTAGGATTCTTGCTTATAAACATGGAAAATTGATTAGAGATAACTAAGTTTTTCAAAATCATATTCGATAGTTAGGTGAAATCATTCCCTAGACTTTTCCATCTTGATTAAATTCATATTATTTGTATTCATTGAATTCGTCACCAAAATTATCATTAGACTAGTTAACAATATTGATTCATAACTCATTCGTCTATATAAAATAAAAGCTACATAACTATAGTACTTCCTTGTGAGTTCGACACTCTTACTCCAATACTATATTACAAAACTTGACACCGTACACATACAGCATAAATCACGTTATAGAAAACGCGTGACAAGTTTTTGGCGCCGTTGCCATAGATTGATTGATTTGAATTCTATTGATATTATTACCAATTAGTTTTTATTTTAATTTAGAATTTTTATTTTAAGTTTCATTCATTTCATTTCTGTCTTTAATAGCTTCTGTATTTTTAATTTCAGCTGTTTATGCGAATGGCGAGAAACATCGACCTATTACTTGTTGATCCTGAACTAGAACACATATTTCGCCATCTAAGAGGTATACAGAGGGACGAGCGTGAAGCAATGGCAAAACGGGAAGATGGAGCAGCAACGGGCTATTCGGGACTATGTCAGACCAGTTGTTAATGACAACTATTCCAGTATCGCACGTCCATCTATTGCTGCAAATAATTTCGAGCTGAAGCTGGGATTGATACACATGGTACAACAGAACCAGTTTGGGGGAGCTTTGACGGAAGACCCAAATGATCATCTTAGTTCCTTTCTCGAAATCTGTAATACCGTCAAGATGAATGGTGTTACTGAAGACTCCATCAGACTCTGCTTATTTTCCTTTTCCTTAAGAGATAAAGTCAAAGCATGGTTCCAATATTTGCCATATGGATCCACCACGACTTGGGAGGGGTTAGCTAAGAAATTTCTAACAAAATTTTTCCACCCTTCAAGGCAGCTCAATTGTGGAGTGAAATTGGTTAATTAAGACAATCTGACTTCGAGCCATTTTATGAGGCATGTGAGAGATTCAAAGATCTACTTAGAAAGTGTCATCAGCATAGTTATCAGAGTTGGGTGCAAATCGAACTCTTCTATAACGGGTTGAATGGTCAAACAAGGACAATAGTGGATTCTGCAGCAGGAGGAACTCTGATGTCCAAGACCCGGATGTGGCTTATTTATTGCTGGATGAGATAGCTACTAATAGCTATCAATGGTCAAATGAGCGTTCAAGTGCTAAGAAAGTTGCTGGCCTTTATGAGGTGGATTCTATTACAGCCCTTGTAGCTAAGATGTCATCTCTCACTACTCAAATAGATGTATTAACATCACATGGAACTCAGAAGAAAGTAGATTCCATCATGGCTGCTTCCATTTCATACCACGAGTCCGAGTCAGAGAATGAGCAAGTCTAGTATGTGAATGGCGGAAACTTCAAACCAGTACCATCCAGGACTGCGAAACCATGAGAATCTCTCTTATGGTAACAATGTAAATGTGCTACAACCACCATCTGAGTTTCATAATCAGGCTTCTTCTATAGGAAAGCCATTACTGGAGAATATTTTGGGAACCTCCATTTCAGAGACTAGATTGATGTTCAACAAAGATAAGTTAAGACTTGACAACATCGAGACTCATATTACCAACATGGGGGTTACAGTAAAGAAGTTGGAGGTACAAATTGGTCAGATAGCAACTTCATTACAGTCCCAACAGAAGGAAACCTCAATTTCAGAGACTAGATTGAGGTTCAACAAAGATGAGTTAAGACTTAACAACATCGAGACTCATATTACCAACATGGGGGTCACAGTAAAGAAGTTGGAGGTACAAATTGGTCAGATAGCAACTTCATTACAGTCCCAACAGAAGGAAAATTTCCCATTGATACGGAGGTTAACCCAAGGGAGCACTGCAATGCCATCACATTAAGGAGTGGTAAAGAAGTTGAAGAAAGCAAGCCTAAAGAGGTTGTGGGGCCTACACCGGATCCTATACTTACAGAGGAAGAGCAGAAGATCGAAGTAGAGGCAACAAAAGAGATTAATAAACCTTACTCAATCTCATTTCCAGACAACCTACCTTTCTTGAAGCCCCATATACCACTTCCACATAGATTCATGAAGAAGAAAATTGATGAGCAGCTCGAAAGGTTCCTAGAATTCTTCAAGAAAATCAACATCAACATTCTTTTTGTAGATGCCTTGACCCAAATGCCTAACTATGACAAGCTTTTAAATTAAGTGATGTCAAAGAAGAGTTTGAGACAGTTAAGCTGACAGAAGAGTGTAGCTCTATTCTTCAGAAGAAGCTTCCTCAGAAATTGAACGATCCAGGCAGTTTCAACATTTCTTGCAATATTGGTGGTATCATGTTCGATAAAGCATTGGGTGACCTTTGAGCTAGCATTAACTTAATGCTCCTATTAGTGTTCGAAAAGTTGGGTCTTGGAGAAGTAAAGCCCACAACCCTCACCTTGCAACTGACAGACAGATCAATTACATACCCTAAGGGCATTATTGAAGATGTATTGGTGAAGGTTGATAAGTTCATCTTTCCGGTGGACTTTGTGGTGTTGGACATGGAGGAGGATGAGAAAGTACCATTGGTTCTTAGTAGACCTTTTTTGTCTACTGGAAGAGAGTTGATTGATGTATAAGAAGGAACGTTGACACTGTGGGTTAATGAAGAGCAAGTGAACTTCAACATCCATCAAGAAAAGAAAGCCCCAAAAAAAGTCAATGCATGCCACATGATCCAATCCATCAATGCAGAGAGGGATGAGAAAGGTAAGAAGGAAGTGTTTTATGACCCTCTAGAACAACATATGGCTCTCCACTATTCAAGGTTTGATACATTTGCAAATGGAAAATGGACCAATGAAATGATGGATTATGTCTTGGAGCATGAAACTTCTCCACCTGACAAAAAGGAGATCCACGCGGAAAAGCCTTTAAAACCACCAAACATTGTCAAAACCAAGGAAGTTTTGAAAGCTACACTAGAGTTAAAACCATTTAACTCTATTGGTCATGCTACAGTGAAGAAGAATACAAAGCCAATGGCAAAGTTTAGAAAGAAGAGAGAAGTGCCACCTGAAGATCTAATGTAGACACCTCGATTATGTCAAGCTAATGACGTTAAAGAAGCGTTTCTTGAGAGGTAACCCAAGCTTTCTTCTTTTTTATTTATTTTGTTTTCGAGTTATAAAATAGTTTATTTAGAAATTATCATCCATATCCCGTTTTTCCCTAGGTCCTTGAGTAATTAAGTTGGTTATTAGATGTTTGAGCTAAGTAACCATGTTCCATATATTTAATATCTAAAATTTGATTTTTCAGGAACATGACGTCGCGAAACACTCAAACCAACATTGACAAGGATAAAACGGGATACTTCTCAAGTTTGGGGGAGAAGTATGATAAATATCCATCGAATTCAGAATCATAAGCACCAAAACGTCACGGCAATACAGATAATTCAGGGAATTTTTCCTCACTTTTCTTTAATTTTACATTGGGGACAATATTCAATTTGAGTTTGGGGGTGTATTATAAATTGTCTAATTGCCTAATATTTTTATTTTGTGTGCGTGTTTTTTTAAGGAAAAAAAAAGAAAATTTACTTGTTTTGCATGCTTGTGTGAGTTAGATAGCTTTGTCGGCAATGATATAGTATTGAGGACATGTGTTAGTTTATGGATCATGAATATGTTATGTGTTTTAGTTAATTTTTTTGCTTATTCATGCAGAACGTAAAGTATTTATGCACGTGAGTTGGTTATGGTGTTGTACATGAGTAGGTTGATTCATGTTTATAGATTGAATAGAGAACTTGGACGATCAATCCCAAAATCGAATATTCAATATATCTTTAACCTTGTATAATATAATTTGGGACTTTCAAGATGGTAATGATATGATTTAGGATTGTGATAGTTCCATGCATGCTGAAAAAAATATTGTATGGAGTATCTTCAGCTTTTAAGTATGAACTAAGTAATAACAATATGCTAGGAGTCTAGCCCTTTGATCATTTTTGCTTTCCTTTTAAAGAAAGTATATTGCACTTGTTAACTCATTGCTTCACGCATGCACTTTTTTTACTCGAGTTATTAAGTCGTTAGGGGTTTCTTAAGAACTGGTACCCTTTGGTATTTCAAAATCGGGAAGTTACCGACTAAAAGTTCGCTACAGGGGTGAAGAAGAGAAAGAAATGGTGAGGTTAATCTTGAGCTGAAAAAAAAAAGACAATATGACAATAAACGAAAAAAATTGTGCAATTGTGAAAAAATGTTGAGGGCTTAGATATCTAGTAAGTTTGAATTACTTAGTATAAGCTTGATTATCGAAGCACTCATAAATTATGAGAATTATTAAATGGCTTGAATTGTTGACATTGCCGGTCAAAATAAACCAAAGTTGAGTGGTGTAAGAATTTAGTATTGAAAATTAACTTTAAAATACACTTTGAGAAGTGAAAAGAAAATAAGTTTGGAGGTGTATGAATCTCACGAGCGAAGTAAGGAAATATTTGACTTTTAACTCGGGAATTAGATCAACTTATTATTGTACAGTGTTGTACTTAACTCTCTCTCCACACATACACACACACACACACCCCCGTTTTGCATTGAATATGTGAAAATTTAACTTGGGCATTATAACTTTGAAGTGATTCACGAAATTGATGTTATGTTTTCAATCTTGAGCTATGCAGGTAAGATATCTAGCGGAATGTGTTTTAAGCGATTTTATTTGATTTTTTCATTTGAAGGTTCATTAGTTATTTTCTAGAGTTTTGTATTTGCTCGAGAATAAGCAAAATACTAAGTTTGGGGGTATTTGATGAGTGTTTTACACTCATGATATTTATGTCACTTAATTCGTTATTTTGTTATCCTTGAGAGAGTTTTAAAACGTTTTAATGTGTATTTTGATATTGCGATATAGGTTGATGACATTGAAGGAAATAAGTAATAGTTGGCAAAATTGGAGAAAATGACTAAATTGTAAGAGATCCAAAATTCGGGGACTAAAGTGAAAATACTCAAAAGTTTTGTCAGACCTTAAAATGAAGATTCGAGAGTATTTGGAATCAATTGGATGAAGAAAGAAGTCAAACGGATCAAATATAGTCAAAGTTTGATCACACATTATTTTCCAACAAAAAAAGTTATGTTCCAGATTTATAGTCTTATATTGAGACTCATTTTTGACATAGTAAACATTTGAATTGAAAAATGATATCTGAAACAAAGTTGTAGCCCTTTGAGAGCTATCTTTCCAAATCATCTTGAATCACCTCATTCAAATATCAGAAGAAAAAAGTTATGATAAAAATATTGTAAAACGCGCAGTGCAGTTTTTCCACCCGAAGATGGGCGCTACAACAACCACATTACTGAATTACTAAAATTCAGCAGAATTCGCGGCGCCTCGGCACCCAATAGGTTTTTGATTTTTTTGGACTCTTTTCTTGGCCCAATACAACTCCAACTCTTCCAAGATTTCATGATGATATAAATACAACTCTAAATACCACTTTTGATGAGCGAATTTAATACACAATTGAAGGAGGCAAAGTGAGCATAATTCAAGAAATCAAAGGGAGACAAGAACAACATCAAGGAAGAAGATTGAAGATCTATCCAAAATCTAATTTTTTTCTATTCTCTTCTTTATGTTTTTTATTTTGAATTGTATATATTTCATGTTTCTTATCATGAACTAAACTATTTTTCTAAGGTTTGATTGTAACCAAAATTTGAGAGTATGATTTGAATTTATTTTAGTTATTTTTATGAAATTTTTCATTCCGTTTATTTGTGTTATGATTTTAATGCTTTCAATTAATTGGACATTAATTGAATGAGTAGATGCTAGTTAATTCCAACACTCGAGAGAGGGAAATTTAGGCACGATCATAAGATTAACACAACATATATTTTATAGGTTTCGAGAAAAAGTATAGAATCTATGAAGTTTACTCCATAAAAGAATCACGAACTTGATAATTTCTAGATTTTAATTCGAAATAGAGATATTGGAATTAATTTCTAGGAATAGTTTTTATCCGGAACTCGAGAGGGGGGTTATAATTACATTAGGATTCTTGCTTATAAACATGACAAATTAATTAGAGATAACTAAGTTTTTGAGAATCATATTTGATAGTTAGGTGGAATCATTTCTTAAACTTTTCCATCTTGATTAAATTCATATAATTTGTATTCATTGAATTCGTCACCAAAATTATCGTTAGACTAGTTAACAATATTGATTCATAACTCATTCGTCTAGATAAAATAAAGGCCACATAACTATGTTACTGAGTACAAAATTAAATATCAATTCTTGTGGGTTCGACACTCTTACTCCAATACTATATTACAAAACTTGACACCGTACACTTGCGGCATAAATCACGTTATAGAAAACGCGTGACACGTTCCGTTTTCAATATTTGGTTAAATCAATGAGTATTAATGAGCTGATTATGCATATACCATTATAATTAACAAGTTTCAATATTGTATTATTTTCTTTTGTCGTATTAGGTTGGTAAAGGAGACAACTATGTTTTAAGGTTCTTATAATTCGTATTCCACGAGTAATTTTGTGAGATGATAACCCTTTTATTTGTTTTAATTATGAGGAGTAATTAGGTGTTGATTTGAACGAAGAATAAAAACATGACATTGTGGTTTGACATGGTGTCTAAATGGGATAATGACTATGATAACTAACCAATTTTTGTAATGCGGTATTGGATGGTTTAAATGATGATGCATACGACAACACTCAAGTTTTTTTATGATAATGTTGACCACAAGTAACAAGGATATACTGGTAGGAGGTCGAGAAATGTTGTATCAACAAACCTCAACCGTAGAAAGTCTTTTCATGTTCTACCCTATGTTTAGAGGATGATGTGTGCTTATTTTTGGATGAGTTGTATATTCTTGCAATGTGATTGATCACATTGTTGTAGTAGAAATTTTTATACATTATGTGAACATTTTGCATGTTTAAAATTTGAAAGTTTTAACTTGTGTTTCCTCTCATAGATTTGTGCTATGACAAGTGTCAAAGTTGGATGTTTCGGATAGAGCATAATAGTGTTAAGGGTAAATCTCAAATCGAATAAAGATATAAACAATAAACGACAAATAAAGGCTTAAGCTAATACTTTTAATAAGGTTGATACTTGAAAATGATAAAACTTCCTACTTTTAATATAATACGAGAATCTATTAAACTCAAATGAGTAATTCGATCTGATTAACACTCAAACAAGCACACAACATTCAAAATTGATATGCTTAAATGAGCAGCCATCTTACAGAGAATTGTTAAGGATAAATCCCATATCCAATAAACATATGAAAAATAAACAATATATAAGAACTTCAACTACTCTCAAACTGTAATTACTCTCGAGAGATTTGTCTTTGAGTAAACTATTGTGGAGCTTGTTCGAGCAATTAACAATTTACGTTATCATTTGAAAGATTCAAACATTTACAACAATGCATTTCTTTGCATCTAGAGAAGTTGTTAGTTGTCACATCGAATTTAATTATCGTAATTAGGGGTGGGCGCGGTTCGGTTTAGGTTGGTTTCGACCCCAACCCGAAACCAAAACCAAATTAGTCGGTTTGGAAAAATTTCGACCCAAACCAACCCACTCTAACTCTTAAACCGAACCAACCCAAACCAAATCGGTTCGGTTTGGTTTGGTTCGGTTAGTCGGTTTAGACTTTTAAATAATATTGCATCATAAAAAATGAAAAGTCATGCAAAAAATAATGTATGTCATTCAATTTAACTACTCACACTGACGCAACCAATAACCAACACATAATCATAACAAAACCGAATCTTCATCAAGCTTTTTTTCCATCTCAATAGTTCATCTTCATCAATCTGGATATGTGGTGGATATCCATAAGAATAAAAGAGATGCCAAATTACATTTACTGCACTTAATTAAATATGAACTGCTAAACATATCACAATTATTTCTTTTTTCCATCTCAATAGAAGGCAGGATATGATCAGAATTGAAAATAACCAGAACTAAGCATAATCCAAAACCAAGACTAAGAAAATAACTAGAACTAAGCATAATTCAAATTCAAGAGTAAGAAAATAAAATTTATGTTACAAGAAAGAAACTCAAGCACAAAAAATAAATTGTGTTAACATCTAATGTTTAGATTTTAGGAAAATAAATATCCAGGAAAGTAAAATCCAAATTCCAAAAGTTTTGATTTTGACTTTTCTTTTTTCAAAAAAAAAAAAGAAAGAAACATGTATAAGTGGGTTGGGTCGATTAACCAGTGGTTTAAGGCTTTAAACCATAACCAAACCGAACCATCGTGGTTTTGTTTAAAATAAAATCAAACCAATAACTATGTCAAACCGACCCAAACCGACCCGAGTCGGTTTGGTTCGGTCGGTTTGATCGATTTTTCGATTTTTTTGTCCATCCCTAATCGTACTTACTAATGATATAAACAAAATTTTACCAAGGACCTGATAGCATATATTATTTTTCGTTTTCATTTGTTGTTGAATCTCAAATATATGATAGGAGAATAAAAATTTACGATATATTAAGGGTATGATTCACACATAACTACACAATAAATTAAAAGCGTCAAAATGAATGGACCTATCAAAGTCACCCGTCTATATCCAAACCTAATTACATCGACTATGACACCAACAAGATTTCATAAAATTCATTTATCATTTAAAATAAATTGCACGGATGGGTCATCAAATCTCAAACATAGGACAGCTGTAGACAAATGCAACAACCAAAGAATATCTTTTAAGTTTTAGCACATTCTCGTTTAACATATTTGTCCATTTCTACACATATTTCGCACTTCCCAACCAATTTTTGATAGGTCAACCTAAGAAAAAGACCAGATTTCCTACAGTACCAACTCCTGCAGTTCCCCCTTTTAATAGCCCTTATTTTTAGCCCATGTTTACGCGGATTATTTAAAATTTAATTTTTTCTCAAATTTATATTCACTAACCTATCTTTTAATAAAATAATTTTACATATAAATTCATATTTTTTTCTTACTTTTTATTCGCACATATTTCAAAAAAATTACTTCTCACAAAATTCATTTTAAAAAAATCTACATCAAACATACCCTTAATAGTATAAAATTTTACTCAACCAACACAGACATCAGTTTCTTCCACTCTTCACAAACACATAAGAAATTGCAGCAATGGCAGCCGCCGGGACAAGTGCCTCATTTACCCATACAAAACTTCTTTCTTCCCCTAAAATCAAGCAACCCCTTTCTCTCCTCTCTCCACACAACAAACCCAATTCCCTATTCTCCTCTTCTGCCGCCTTTACCCCATTTCCCCTTAAATTCCACCACACAAAACCCTTGAAATTCTCCACCACCGCAATACCAAAAATCTCTGCTACCATCTCCGTCGGGGACAAGCTTCCCAACTCCACCCTCTCCCGACTCCACCCTCTCCTATCTCGACTGAAAATTATGTCCAGTGGCGCAGATTTGCATCCGAGCGGTGTTGAGGTGAGAGTTTCTGATTCAATTTGTGATAATATGAACAATGACAATGGTAATTGCCGAAATGGGTTTTACCCGAATGCAAAGAAATTCCAGCTCCTCGACTGAAAATTATGTCCAGTGGGCTTTACCCGAATGCAAAGAAATAGGTTTTATCGTGAGAGGTTGTGGGGGCGAAGACGGCGAGCGGTGTAGAGAGAATGGGTGGAGGTTGCCGATTGAACGGAGACGACGGGTTGTAGAGAGAGAATGGAGGGAGGGAATTTAGGGACGTTTGTGATGTTGGGTGAAATTAAATTAGTGTTTTGGACTGATTTACACTTTTTAAAAAGTTTGGGTATATAGTTACAATTCATTCTTTATTTTTCTTTTGTTTTGTTTTATGTTATTTATATTGGAGGGTATAATGGTCATTTTACGTTAAAAATTAGGGAAAAGGACATTCTGCGCAAAAAAAAGTGAAAGATAGGAACGTTCTACGCCAAGAAACGAAAGGTAGGGACGTTTTCCACGAAGACAGGCAAAGGTATGGACGTTTTGTGCCAATTACCCAAATTAAAATCATATTTTAATCCGGCTCAAACAGACACTTAATATGATACCAGAATCTATTAAACTCAAATGGGTAATCTGATTAACACTCAAACGATCACACAACATTCAAAATTGATATGTTTAAACGAGTAGTCATCTTACAGAGAATTGTTTAGAATAAATCCCATGTCCAATAGATATGAAAAATAAACAATATATAAGAACTTCAACTACTCTTAAACTGTAATTACTCTCGAGAGATTTGTCCTTGAGTAAACTATTATGGAGCTTGTTCGAGCAATTAACAATTTACATTATCATTTGAAAGATCCAAACATTTACAACAATGCATTTCCTTGCATATAGAGAAGTTGTTAGTTGTCACATCGAATTTGATTATCGTAATTACTAATGACATAAACAAAATTTTACCAAGGACCTGATAGCATATATTATTTTTCGTTTTCTTTTGTTGTTGAATCTCAATATGATAGGAGAATAAAAATTTACGATATATTCAGGGTATGATTCACACATAACTACACAATAAATTAGAAGCGTCAAAATGAATGGACCTATCAAAGTCACCCGTCTATATCCAAACCTAATTACATCGACTATGACTCCAACAAGATTTCATAAAATTCATTTATCATTTAAAATAAATTGCACGGATGGGTCATCAAATCTCAAACATAGGACAGCTGTAGACAAATGCAACAACCAAAGAATATCTTTTAAGTTTTAGCACATTCTCGTTTAACATATTTGTCCATTTCTACACATATTTCGCACTTCCCAACCAATTTTTGATAGGTCAACCTAAGAAAAAGACCAGATTTCCTACAGTACCAACTCCTGCAGTTCCCCCTTTTAATAGCCCTTATTTTTAGCCCATGTTTACGCGGATTATTTAAAATTTATTTTTTCTCAAATTTATATTAACTAACTTATCTTTTAATAAAATAATTTTACACATAAATTCATTTTATTCGCACATATTTCAAAAAAATTTACTTCTCACAAAATTCATTTTAAAAAAATCCATATCAAACATGTCCTTAATAGTATAAAGTAATGTAAGAATATGAGTTGTTAAAAAATCTACGTCAAACATGCCCTTAAAAGTATAAAATAATGTAAGAATAGGAGTTTTCAATCAAACGTAAAATGATCTGGCCTCCTCTGGCTGTCCGAAAACCCACGCCAAGCCATACTCTCTAGAAAAGCTTGTTTCTAATATCACTTGTAAACTTAGCCCCCGTTTGAACCTCATTAAATTAAATTTCATTACATTAATTTTTTCTCTCTTCATTTCAACCATACATTCATCAAATAAAATAATATTACACACAAATTTAAAACTTTTCAACCACACATTCTACCATCAATCATTATTTTAAAAATTTTCAACACCAAAAAATGGGGGCCAAACAGGGGCTTAATTAAAGAGAAATTAGATGATTAAATATGTTTGTTTGATAGTTGAATGATTTAGGTATGAGAACATGTAATGTATAGATGTTTTTGTTTATGAGAGTGATGTAATTTAAGTAGTTCCGATTTAACTCAAATAAAAGATCAAAGTTTCTTTCATACTTTTTCGCTCCACATTCTTAAAAAAAAATTACTTTTTATAAAATGTATTATGAAAAAATCTCCACCAAACGGGCCAATAATATGAGAGCTAAAAAAAAAAAAAATTTAACATTTACTTAACACGATGTGTAGAAACATTTATTTAATTAAAATAAATAAGTAAATGTTTGTATCTTTAGTAGTTTAAATTTTTAATTTAAGTTATTCAATGAAGTAAATCAAGTTGCATATGTTAAAAAATTTAACATGTTCGGTAAGTGTTTTAAATAAGTGTGTTTATAAATCCATGGAAGATGAGCGAATAGTACGTGTAAGTTCTACGAAATATGTAAATAAAAAGTAATTTCATTTTTAACAAGTCGTGAACTTAAATAAAAAGCATGTAACAAATAGCACTATTTGACAACCATTATCCAAAAATTCTTTTTTCTACGTACTCATTTTCAACCACACAATCACATGATAAAATATTCTGAACGTAAATTCAAAACTTTTTCTAATATTTTAACCACGCATTCTTCAAAAATTTACTATTCAAAACTTTGTTTTTGGATTTTAAAGGCTATCAAACAGAGCCTAAACTAAAATTACTTTATGCTAAAATCAATTTGTTCCAACTACTGCATATGAGAAAAATACTCCTCCATTTTTAAATCTTACATCTACTGCAGCAATTACAGGAATGCCTACAGTAGGAATCTGCTAGGAACCACCGCCCGGCGATGGTTCTTATGCACTGAAATATGCTCCTCATCGCTCTCACTGTCGAATCAATTCTCCTTTTTTTTTCCACTCTCTCCCTCTCTCTCTCTCATATTTGCACTCTCTATTTATGCAATCACGCACTCATCAATTTGATCTTAATTTTGATCTAGTGTTTGTATTAATTGTTTTTTATTGCAAATGCATAACTTGGATAATTTTTTTAAGAATTTGATTGCAATTAATGCCGATTTGGGATCAAAGAATAATTTGCAGTTTGAAAGTGTTGTTGGAAGAGGTGGGTTGTTTTTGGAAGAGTCGGTTCCTGCATCATTTGTTTCTTTGGTTTCATCGAGTAAATCGATTTCGGTGGCGGTTTCGTGTTGCCGGAGGAGGGGGAGGAGCCGCCGGAGAGGGCGACTGATCGGCGGGGGTGGGTTTTTGTCGGTGACACTTTCGTCAATTAAGGATGGTGAAGAGTTTGGTGCGGAAGATTCAGTGTCTGGTGGCGTTGTAGGAAAAATTGAGGAAAAGAGCGGGGAGAGTGAGAATGGGAACGAGAGTGAAACGGTGGCGTTGAAGGATGTTGTTAACGAGAAGAAGGGGAGGTTGCACGGAGGAGGTGGTACTCTGAACACTGCTAAGCATCTCTGGGCTGGCGCCGTTGCTGCCATGGTCTCGAGGTTTGCTTCTCCCTATTTATATATAAATACAAAAGTATATGATGCAAGAAATGTTTGTTATAAGCTGCCTGTTGTATTAGTTATTATTGAAAAAGGATAATATTCAGTGCTTATTAGTACATGCAATTCTTGGTTTTGATAAAAATCAGATTTTTAGTGGATTTTTGATAAAAAGTTAATGGAATGTGTGGTTGAAAATGAGTTTGGAGATAAATAAGTTTTAAAAATGGGGGCGTTTGTTATCTTTCCTTTACATTGGCAGTGTCTATAAAGGCATTGTGCATTATGGCATAAGGACACTAGATGCTTAATGTACTTAAATTTAATGACTGTAACTGTCGTGCTTGTGACCTTATTTTCCAAAGTTAGTGGAACTATACTTGGGAAGAAGAGAATCAAGAATATGCCTAGAGGTTATTACAAAACTACTCGTGGAAGCCTAGCTTAAGCCAAGAGAAATGAACAGTACATTGGGGTGATGAGAAACTGAACCCAGCTCAGGCTGGATCATCTGGGGTGATTGACAACCCCCATTGATGGTGATAGAATTTAGACCCTTGGGGCTAGCACCTAAGATCATCTATAACTCCATGGCACATTATCTATTCCTTCGGAAAAAGGCTAACTCAAATCTAATAAGCAATAGTTTATTTTTGAGCAGATTAAGGGATATCTGAATATGCTTTTTATTTTCAGATTATGAGTCCGCTTCATTTGCCAATTAGCGTTCCCTTTGAAATGTTTTAAATTCTTAATACATAATGGTCTGGGTGACATTGTTCTAAAGCAAGCAACTAGCTAAAGATCTAATTCTATCATAAACTAGCACACGCGCTTACATAGAACATGGTGGACCATGTGTGATATGATCATCTTGTTTTTGGCTGTGCAATAACTAGCATACATAATCTAAATCCACCGAGTACGTTAAACTTCTGTATCTCCTGCACCTTCTTAGAATTGAATGTGCCCGTCGACTCTATGGCTGCAATATAGATTTACTTAGAATAGCTATTCAGTTCCAAAAACTATCATAAACTAGCTCACAGTACTGCGATATATAGTGACGCTTTGTTTTGGCTGTTTGGTAAATTGTAATACGTAGCATATCATCTGTTGAGTCTGTTTAACTTATGTATCTCCCATCTCCGGCACCTCCTTTGTGTCAGAACGTTTGTTGCTCCATTGGAGAGATTAAAGCTGGAGTATATTGTTCGTGGTGAACAGAAGAATCTTCTTGAACTCGTTAAGACAATAGCATCTTCTCAAGGGCTCAGAGGATTTTGGAAAGGAAATTTTGTCAATATTTTACGTACAGCTCCATTTAAGTCTATCAATTTCTATGCATACGATACATACAGAAATCAGCTTCTCAAGTGGTCTGAAAATGAGGAGACAACAAATTTTGAAAGGTTACTTGCTGGTGCAGCTGCTGGAATTACTGCAACTGTTCTCTATATACCTATGGACACTGTGAGTGACGTACGAAAATTTTGTTTACTTTGTGATTACTTGCTGGTGGCATACCTTTTTCTGAAGATAAGTATCTAATCGCTTTTAGATTCTGCTTAAGTGAAAGGCCTGTAAGCTAAGACTGATCAAACCAAACCATACTATGGAAGTTGGTGTATAATTATGGCAGTGCTCTTTTTTGCAATTAAAGCTGAAGAAAATCCTTTGAACTTTTGATGGTTCATCCTCCTCTCCGCTATTCAATAGTTATCAAATAATTGGCAAACCGTAACTTTTCATTTTTCTTGACACTGACCACTTATTTACTTCAAGGGCATTTTGGTGCTCCTTGGAATTTGCTCTGTTATATGTAATTTATATGGAGAAATCGTTTTCTATTTTTCACAACATGGAATCTAGTTTTCGTAGCAATATAAGTAGTGAGCAACATTCTAATTTCTGTAGGACCCTCATCCAACCACTGTTTTATATATTATGGGATGACCTGGGGCTACGTTTGATTATTTTAGGAATTCTTATTAGGTCTCTCAGAGGCGGGGATTTTATTTAGAAGACTCCATCCTGTTGTAAATATGATCTAACTGATTGTTAACTTTCCTGATTTCCAGCTCCGGATCCATGCAAATGAGGATTTAGTAAATTATTGTAATGACAGTCCATAAAAAGTAACAATAAATCGAGTAATTGAAGCCTTCAACTCGATTTTTTTTTCTCTCAGTTGCTACATGTACCTATTATGAATTCGTAGTTGGAAATTGTTTGTGGTTAATCATTCGAACGAGAGAGAATTAATTAACTGAGTTACAGAGTTATTTTTTGTTAAAGAGATCAAATCAAGCTATTGCATCCTATTACTTATGTTTGGAGAATGTGTTTTGTTCATAATATTTCAGATCAGGACTGTTATGGTAGCTCCAGGGGGTGAAGCCTTGGGAGGATTAATTGGTACTTTCCGCCACATGATCCGAACTGAAGGATTCTTCTCTCTTTACAAGGGCTTAGTTCCCTCTATCATCAGCATGGCACCTTCTGGTGCTGTTTTTTACGGTGTTTATGATATATTAAAATCAGCGTATCTGAATTCACCGGAAGGAATAAAAAGGATTCAACATATGAAACAACAAGGTGAAGATTTGAATGCTTTCGAACAACTCGAGCTGGGCACAGTAAGAACTTTGATGTATGGAGCAATTGCCGGTGCATGTTCTGAAGCTGCTACTTACCCATTTGAAGTTGTGAGAAGACAGCTTCAGATGCAAGTTCGAGCAACGAAGATGAATGCATTACAAACTTGCATTAAGATAGTCGAACATGGTGGCTTTCCTGCACTCTATGCTGGATTGATCCCGAGCTTATTACAGGTAAGAGGCACACCTTTCTGCTACCTTCCCTATATGCATTGAAATTTTTAGCTGTCTTCGAACTTCTTAATCTGATGAACAAAAGGCATAATATCTTAAGTTAATATGAGAATTTCCTTAATTTTGTTTTCAAATATCAAACTTCTTTAATTTAGTTTTTTGGACTTGATTATCTTGTTGGGTATACATCATAATACATATTGGTGATGTCATTGTTAGGAGCCAAGACCAATGAGTAAGATGAAGCACAAAAAAGATACACAATAGTTTATGTTCCTTAGAGTGCTATTCCAATACGTTTGGTAATACTTCTAAGTGCTTATGAGTGGTGGATCCTACGGAATGTTCGGATGATAAGTATGTAGTATCTGTGGATCATACAAAATGTATAGATAAAAAGAATGTTTGACTGGCTTAATTGTGATTTAAGCTTTGGCGGAACCTGCACTGACGTTCCTTTGCTATTTTTGCTCATTGATGTAGAATATTTTTTAATCCATAGACGGTAATACATTAGGTGAAATACTTATCATCACAATCCCCTTTTGAACATGTTAAATTCACGTTCTTCTTTATGTTTCAATTTTTCAGGTTTTACCATCGGCTGCCATTAGTTATTTTGTCTATGAGTTCATGAAGATAGTCCTTAAAGTGCAATAAAAATATGCGCTATCACTAGTAATATGCTAATGAAGGCTGCTGACCATGGTCGAATATACGTTTTTATGGCCTCAGGTTTTGTTGCTCTCAACAAGAAGATTGTACTGAGATATTCCACACACAACCCACAAAAAAAATTCTCTCATTAGAATAGGCTACTTTTGAAGGTAGAATAATGCTTAATTCAACTTTGGACTGCTGAGGTTTCGAGAATAACATTTCCTTTGGTAATGAAAATTGCTGAGTCTCAATCTCTAATTTCGATGCAAGAATAGCATTTTTTTCATGTAACTTAGATGTTCTCTAATGGCAATTCCTGCATTACACGTTTCATATTTTTCTGCTCATCTACGATGTTGATCGAGTTGTAGCCTTCATAATTTTGAAGCTCTGGAATAACATTAAAAGTTGTGCAAGGTTTTGGACAAGGAAATAACCACTCTATCCACACGTATGTGTTTATGCATGTGCGATCACGATTATGAACTTGGTCAAATGGTTATTGTTGACTTCAAAAATCATCAGCAACTACTAAGATCTCCAACCCATTTCATGGATTGCAATTTAGGTGGCATCTAGATAGAAATGCTTTCGATTTATCGAGCATTAATGTCTAATGAATAGATGGCCTCTTCAATTTTCATCTCTAGCAGGTTCTGTCTATAAAGAAATGATCTACTATAAGCAAGAATCGATGAAACGACACATCAATAATTGATGAATAAGTTCATGGTAGGTCAGAAAATTATATGATCGTGTCGTATTACACTTGTATAGTTTATGCTAACAACTGATGCTTAATAGATTATTTATCTCTATTTATAATTAAAATTTTATCACTAATTTATATTTAATAAGAGAGAAAACTATAACTCATGATGACATACCACGTTGTAAGAATATTTCATTTATTTTCATATTATCCACACATTATTCCTAGGCTTGTGGTAGTGTTTGGGAATTTGTCTTCTATTTTTAGGAGTACACAACTTGAACCACAAGGTACAACCCTCTGATTGTCAGTTGCGATTGCGACTCCCAGAAGAATAACGTCAAATTGATCGCTATATAGTACCCATAGGCATAGAGTCCGTGATACGCAAAAGGAATTGCATTGTTGGTCCCCAATCTATTGAAAAGATAGCAAATTGGTTCCAACTTGCAAGAGTGAAAGAAAAGCCATCCGCACTGTCTTAAAATTAGCTCAATCTGTCCTCCTAGATGGTTCTGCTCAAAATCGTGTTAAAATGATATTGACTAGAAGTAGGTCTCAGGCTTGGCCCATGATCTCGGCTCGTATTTGGCCATGCTAAGCAGCTTGCGAGCCTCTCTCATTTTTTTCTAAATAAAAATTTCAAAAAATCTTCATCTTTTTTTTTTTCTGTTAATCCCACACACAATTGATGGGAAGTAGTAATTATCTAAACTAAAAGGAATTGGGTTGAAACCATACATTTATTTTCACTGAATTGTAGTTAAGGATGTGTTTGAGCCATGTTATTTTGGAAGAATGTATTTTAGAATAATAGATTGATGAAGAATGTGTGGTTGAAAAAGAAAGAAAAATTATTGATGTGTTGTAAAATATTATTTTATTGAAGAATGTCTGGTTAAAAATGAGTAGAAGAATGAGAATGTAAATTTTAATGTGGCTCAAACATGGGTTAAATGTTGGGGATCGATAGGCATAAAATAAAAGGTATGTAATAATTGTGAAAAGACAAAGCAGTGTTTTCAAGTAATCTTGGTTTTGTTTGTTGTGTTTGATTTTAAAATTAACCAATTCATACAATATCGTTGACAATTATGATTGACAACATTAGTGCTGTCAAAATCTGGACCATTGATTTAAAAAAATTATTTTTAAAATGTATGGATTTGATGTTGTTTGTCAACCAAGATTGTAAGAAAAAAAAATTGTACAAGTAGCATGATTGTTGATTTTATACGTTATCTTCTTCAATATGAATGAAAGTACGGATACGTTTTTGTTGGTTTTTTTTATTATTATTAATTAGTTTTTGGAAATATTATACTATGTCAAACCACCTCTGCTTAAGAAGTTCAATTCTTAGCATTGTACTATCCAGTCTCGTGAGTCGTTAGAGTTTTTTTATTTATGGGTCTTTTATTACCAATGTCTTCATTTCAGTTCTTGTAATCTTCTATACTCGTGTTGCTCACAAAACTTCCGCCGTTACCAAAAGATTGCTCTACGATGTCTTCAACAACACTGAGAAGTTGAGAGTACGATTGAGAGTAAGATAAGTGTTGGAATATTGAATGAAAATAGATCAGATCAGCAGTTTCATTAGGTGCAACACTTCAGTTCAGATCAGCAGTTTCATCAGCAACTCTTCAGTTTCAGACCGTTCTTGTTCTCTTCAGTTTCATCATGTTTTCTCTCTGTAACCTCCCATTCAATGCATTAAAGAGTTGGCACCTCCTCTATGAGTATAAATAGAAGAGCTCATAGTTGGAAGCAAATACAACGAATAGAAACACAACAACAGGGAAAGAAAGTTTCCTCTCCAGCAGCCCCGTTTTGTTTCCTCCTTTTCCTTTGCTTATTCCTTTGAGAGATAGACACAGCTAGTTCGTAGGCGGTTAACGTAGTGCAGCGGGAACCGACGACCGATTGTATCCTGAGAATCGAACACCGATCAAAACCTCGTGCACCCCTGTGAGGTGGCGAATTCGATTTAAGGAAACCGTGTGAACACGGGCCTTCGATTTTGTTTGATTTACTTTGATTCTTTAATTTTCCCCTACAAGCTTAAATCGAATTCCATTTCGAAAATTTTAGAGAATTAGTTTTCTTTTCCTGTTTGTTTATTGTCTGTTTGTTTACTATCGGGGTTTATTTTCTTTTCCTACAGTTTGTTTATTGTTTACATAATTTGGTAGATAATCTATCTATTTAATTGTGCACAGTAAATTTATTAAGGTTTGAATCGAAAAAAAAAAATTTGTATACAGTTCGTTCTCTGCATATCAAAGAGGTGGTTTGCATGTTTGAATGGATAGTGGTTTTGCATGGATTTAAGTGGTTTTTGCATGATTATATGATTGGTAATGATTATATGATTTGGTAATGATTATGTGATTATTTTATATCATTTGGTAATATGATTATATCATTGGATAATGATTATTTAACTTTTTGACAATTATTAGTAATGATAACCTCATCATTTGATTGTTTATGATTGCCTCATCATTAGATTATAATTGGTTATTCTTTCTTTTAATTGATTTTAATCATTGGTTAAATGATTTTCTAATTCAATCTTAAGTGATTGATAAGTTGCTAATAATTTGACAAAAATTATATGTTCTGCAATTTTGAAATTTTTCCGAACAGATAATTCAGATATTGAATTTTTTATATACAACTTATTCTAAATTATTTGTTGTTTGCTCTCTAGTTAAATGGCGTCACATGGAAAGATGATGTGAACAATGAAAGCAACACTGTTGGGATCGCTGTTAACCCTGTGGAGACCTCGCTGTTAACCCTGTGGAGACCTCGACTGGCATTCCTCCAATTGATGGGATAATTGGAGGCGGGATTCCTCATGTTGGAGTGAACCCTATTTTGCCTACGGCTTCGGCTTCGGCTTCGACTTCGACTTCGACTTCGACAATCCAATTTGGCATAATACCTTTGCCAGTACCTAGGGCTGCGGCATCGGTACCTTTGCTACCGTTTCCGGCTCAATTTCCGGTGAATCATGCAATTCGACTGGATAAATTTGCTGGCACTGATTTTAAGACATGGCAGAATAAGATGATTTTTTTATCTTACTACTTTGGGCCTTGCACGTTTCCTCACCGAGGATGCCCTTGTCGTAACTGAAAACGACACTGATATGCATAGGCGTGCGGTTTGGAATGCATGGAAAAGTGCTATTTTTTGTGTCGCAACTATGTCTTGGATGGCCTACAGAATTCTCTGTATCACGTGTATGTGGTAAAGAAATCTGCTAAGGAGCTTTAGGAGTCCTTAGAAAAGAAGTACAAGTCCGAGGATGCTAGGTCTAAGAAATTCTTGGCCAGTCGGTGCATTGACTTCGAAATGGTTGATTCACGTTCAGTGGTGAGCCAAGTGCAGGAGTATCAAGTTCTCTTGCAAGAAATGCATGCTGAGGGTCTGATCATGTCAGAATCTCTACAGGTGGTACTGCTATTCACAAGCTACCTCCTCAGTGGAAGGCTTTCAAAAGCTATTTGCAGCATAAGAGGAAAGAGATGTCCTTCGAGGATTTAATTATCAAGCTGCACATTGAGGAGGATAACAAAAAGGCTGAACGTAAGTCAGGGAATTCTTACTCTGAGAAGGCTAATGTATTGGAACACGGTCAAAGTTCTGGTACTAAGAAATGTCAAACCTTTAAACCCAAGCAGGGAAACGGAAATTGGAAAGACAAAAAGCAGACCACTAAAGGGTCTCAGTTGAAGCCTACCAGTACGGTAGGAAAGAAGCCTAAGTTCCAGTTCAATGGAAAGTGCTTTAATTGTGACAAAGTTGGGCATCGATCAGCAGACTGTCGTCAACCTCAAAGGGATAACAAGTAGCGCCCTCAGGCTAATATGGTTGGAAATGAGAGAGATCATCTCTCAGATGACATGTCTGATCTAAACCTTACGGCGGTGATTAGTGAGGTTAACCTGGTGGGGTCTAACCCTAAGGAGTGGTGGCTGGATACTGGGGCCACTTGTCATGTCTGCTCCAACAGGAGCATGTTCACTACTTTTGTACCAGTTACAAATGGTGAAAAGTTATTTATGGGAAACTCTGCAACGTCTGAAGTGCTTGGTAAAGGTAAGGTGATCCTGAAGATGACCTCTGACAGAGAGCTTACTCTGACTAATGTGTTGTACGTGCCAGAGATTCGTAAGAATCTGATTTCTGGGTCTCTTCTGAGCAAGAATGGTTTCCGCATGGTCATTGAGGCGGATAAACTGGTGATTACCAAAATAGGAGTTTATGTTGGGAAAGGCTATATGACTGATGGCCTGTTTAAATTGAATGTAATTGATGTAACCCCAACTGTTATGAATAATGAAAAAACTCCTTCTGTTTACTTGTTTGAGTTTTCTAATTTGTGGTGTGGTAGATTAGGTCACGTAAATTACTATGCATTACGTAGACTAAGCAAACTAAACAACTTGCTTAGGTTTCAAATTGATTCAAATCATAAATGTGAAACCCGCGTTGAGGCTAAGCTTACTAGGTTTTCGTTTCATAGTATTGAAAGAAGTACCGAGCCATTGAGACTAGTCCACAGTGATGTGTGTGACTTGAAATTTGTCCAAACACGAGGCGGCAATAAGTATTTTATCACTTTTGTCGACGATAGCACGAGATATTGTTATGTGTACTTGCTTAAAAGCAAAGACGAAGCTATCGATAAATTCATTCTTTATAAGAATGAAGTTGAAAATCAACTTAACAAGAAAATAAAGGTGTTACGAAGTGATCGTGGTGGTGAATATGAATCACCATTTGGTGAATTTTGTGCTAAACATGGAATAGTTCACCAAACTACCACACCTTATTCACCTCAGCAGAACGAAATTGCTGAGCATAAGAATCGAACATTAAAAGAAATGATGAATGCTATGTTGATTAGTTCTGGATTACCACAGAACATGTGGGGAGAAGCTATTTTTTCTGCAAATTACATTTTGAGTAAAGTGTTAAGAAAGAATATGGATAAGACTCCGTATGAACTTTAGACAGGTCGTACACTTTCGTATAAATACTTACGAATGTGGGGATGTCTTGCGAAGGTCGTGGTGCCTCCTCCTAAGAAGGTCAAGATTAGACCTAAGACAGTTGACTGTGCATTCATTGGTTATGCACAACACAGTAGTGCATATAGGTTCCTTGTGCATTATTCGAATGTACCTGATATTCATCCGAACACGATTATGGAGTCAAGGAATGCACAATTCTTTGAGAATATATTCCCTTGTAAATCTCCTAAACAGCTAACACCTATTAAACGGACTATGGAATCTTCTGCTTCTGGTAGCAGTAAAGATCCAGTTGAAGAAGGTGAGGATGAGCCAAGAAGGAGCAAAAGGACCAAAACTTCTAAAACGTTTGACCCTAATTTTCTCATATATTTGATGGAGAATGATCCTCAAAGCTATAAAGAAGCTATATCTTCTCCATATGGTCATCTGTGGAAAGAAGCCATCAAGAGTGAAATCGATTCTATCCTACAGAATCATACCTGAGAATTAGTAGATCTTTCACCGGGCTGTAAGCCTTTGGGCTACAAGTGGATCTTCAAGAAGAAGATGAAAGTGGATGGCTCCATTGATAAATATAAAGCTCGGCTAGTAATCAAAGGTTATAAGTAAAAAGAAAGCTTAGATTACTTTGATACTTATTCTCCTGTGTCGAGAATAACTTCTATCCGGATGATAATTGCTATTACAGCCTTGCGAAATCTGGAAATACATCAGATGGATGTAAAAACAACTTTCCTAAATGGAGATTTAAATGAAGAAATCTACATGGAGCAACCCAAGGGGTTTTCGGCTCCAGGTCAAGAAAGGAAAGTCTGTAAACTGACTAAATCGCTTTATGGTTTAAAGCAAGCATCGAAGCAATGGCATGAGAAATTTGATAATGTTATGATTTCTAGTGGTTTTAGAATGAACGAGTGCGACAAATGTGTATATGTCAAGGACACTAATGATGGATATGTCATATTGTATTTATACGTCGACGACATGCTCATTGTCGGCAGCTCTGATAAGATTATCAAAGCCACTAAGAATATGTTAAACTCAAAGTTTGACATGAAAGATATGATCTCGCGGATGTCATTTTGGGAGTAAAAGCTACTCGAACACCAAATGGACTTTCGTTATCTCAGTCTCATTACATTAATAAGATATTAGACAAGTTCAACAAGTCAGATACCACTGTGGTCAGGACTCCAGTGGATTTGAGTCTCCACTTATCCAAGAACACTGGTGATGGTGTGTCACGGTTAGAATATTCTCGAATAATTGGGAGTTTAATGTATTTAATGACTTGTACGAAACCGGATATAGCATACTCAGTTAGCAGATTAAGCCGCTACACGAGTAACCCAGGTGCTATCCACTGGAGAACCATTTTCAGGGTGTTACATTATTTGAGGCACACTCGTGATTTTGGACTGCATTATTCTAGATACCCTGCGGTAATCGAAGGGTATGCTGATGTAAATTGGATATCAGATATGTCAGATTCAAAATCTACTAGTGGATATGTCTTCACTCTTAGTGGTGCGGCTGTCTCTTGGAAATCGTCCAAACAAACTTGCATCGCAAGATCTACAATGGAATCAGAGTTCATCGCTTTGGACAAAGCAATTGAAGAAGCAGAGTGGCTTCGCTAGTTTGTTGAGGATATTCCAAGATGGTCAAAACATGTGCCTGCAATTTGTGTTTATTACGATAGTCAATCAGCAATTGGCAGGGCACAGAGCAATATGTACAATGGTAAGTCTCGACATATTCGAAGACGACATAATACCATTCGACAACTACTCTCACAAGGTATTATCACTCTAGACTACGTGAAGTCAAAAGATAATATTGCGGTTCCATTAACCAAAGGGTTAGTTCGAGAGCTAGTTGAAAAAGCATCGAGGGGAATGGGCTTGCAGCCTATGACGTTGAAAGGTATCATGGTGGAAACCCAACCTAGCTGAATGGAGATCCCAGGATCTAGATTCAAAGGGACAACTAAACCATGTATATCTGTGTAAATCACTGAGAAAGTTCTCCTTCTACTCATTCCTATGGTGCTCACAGTGATTAGAAGATGCAGGTTAAGCTATACTTTTAATGGCCCTTAAGCGTTGTTGGAAAACGCTGAGTTAAGAGGTCAACTATGTGAGTGTGACGTGGGGCCACTTCTATAAGGATTGAGAAGGCTACATCTTTGAAGAAACACTTGCAGAACCAGGCGACGTGTTCATGGCCAAAACGAACACAACATTGAGAACTAAGCTGTGTCTAGAATGGTCCTGTGTAAGGTCTATTGTCTTAGTTTACGCAAATGGCGAAACAGTTCAAGGCATCAGATCCACTGGTTTGCTAGTAATACTCGATAGATTTTCACAAGGGAAGGTTCAAAACTAAATGCTACCTATCCTATGCAGGATTGATTCGTTTTACTCTCTCTTTCTCTCTTTAGTCTTTGTTTCCAAATTTTCATTCATGTGGGGGATTGTTAGAATATTGAATGAAATTGAATGAAAATTAGATCAGATCAGCAGTTTCATCAAGTGCAACACTTCAGGTCAGATCAGCAGTTTCATCAGCAACTCTTCAGTTTCAGACCGTTCTTGTTCTCTTCAGTTTCATCATGTTTTCTCTCTGTAACCTCCCATTCAATGCATTAAAGAGTTGGCACCTCCTCTATGAGTATAAATAGAAGAGCTCATAGTTGGAAGCAAATACAACGAATAGAAACACAACAACAGGGAAAGAAAGTTTCCTCTCCAGCAGCCCCGTTTTGTTTCCTCCTTTTCCTTTGCTTATTCCTTTGAGAGATAGACACATCTAGTTTGTAGGCGGTTAACATAGTGCAGCGGGAACCGACGACCGATTGTATCATGGGAATCGAACACCGATCAAAACCTCGTGCACCCCGGTGAGGCGGCGAATTCGATTTAACGAAACCGTGTGAACACGGGCCTTCGGTTTGGTTTGATTTACTTTGATTCTTTAATTTTCCCCTACAATAAGTTCTATACTCGTTCGATACCTCTGTTCTTCGTGAAACATGCCCTCATAGCATGTTTGGCTTAGCTCAAAAACAGTAACGTTACGTTTAAGTAACTTTTTTTTCTCCGAACATGCTTGGATAACTTACCTTTGTTCCTACTTTTAAAGAAAAAAAGTTACTTTTTTTAAAAGTAATTTTACCTACTGTCAAATAATCACTTGCTTATATACTTAGTAAGTGGATTTTTGAAGCTTAGCCAAAATGTCTATATATAGTCGTGAGCCATGTAAGTTAGGAGACTAGACCCCTTTACATCTGGCCTTTCTCATGTCACGTGGTATAAGTAGGAAACTGATTACCTGAGGCTGAGGAAAACCATTCGAGTGATATATTCATGGGGATTGGAATCATTGTATGGCTTAATGGTTTAGCTAGAAGTAGATTTGTATATGTTAACTTGCTCTGAGTGGACTTTCTGTACATTTATTAAAATATTTGAAAAACCTTCATTTTTCAGGTTTCTTTGCAGTTCATGGAAGTGAAACCTTGTTTCTATAATTAATAGCTGCTGCAAGTTTTTATAAAGTTCAATATCTTTGATTTATTAGATTGTGAGCTTGTTCACCAAACTACTTTGCAAATGTTGTCTTTTGCCTCAATAATTTTTCTGATTTCGAAATTCAAACAGACTACTGAACGTGATTTTGTACACTTGCCGTGGTCCATGGTTCAGAAATCGCATCAGGAGTCTAGATATGATACTGCTTCTGACCTAAATAATATTAAACACATGGAGTTGCTCCAGCTGAACAAAGTGAACATACAGATTCCTCAAATGCAATCTTTGAATCCAGAAGTAAGAAATTCCCTAAAATCAGAGTCAGACAACAACCTGAATATGGAGAACAAAGCCAATTATCCTGCCTTAAGACAACCTCGCGTATATGGTGCTTGACAGCTTTGAACACTGGATGAGTAAAGAACTTGGAGATGTAACATAGTCACAAATGCAGCCTAGCTCTGAGGCCTACTGGGATCCTGTTGGAAGAGCAGTCGGAGTTGATGATTCTGGCATTTCTACCCAAGTGCCCTTGGACAACTATATATTAGGCTCCTCTCGCCCCCAAGATCAGCTCTTTAGCATTCTTGATTTCTCGCCAAATTGGGCGTATGGTTCAGAAATTAACGTGCGTGGCTAGTGCTTCAGTCCAAAATGCTGCCTTGACTTCTCAGATGCTTCAGCTGTAATAATAGTTGCTAAATATGAAGCTGATTGTATATTACTTGAGAAGTAATTAAGATATTTAATTTAAATTTTTATGTTTCATGATCAGGTACTTGTTATGGGAAAATTATTAGAGTCAAGAAGAGGTGGGGAAGTATAAATGGGCACGCATGTTTGGTGAACTGGAAGTTCCAGCAGAGGTCATATCAGATGGCATTCTTCGTTGCCATACTCCCTTTCATGGGAGTGGAAGGGTTGCATTTTATATAACATGCATGGAAGTGCGAGAATTTGAATTCCAGTCTAGTGTTGTTCAAGGTGTAGATGTCACCAATGTAGGAAATGCCGATTCTGAAGAAACTCTTCTACACATGAGATTTGGGAAATTGTTGTCTCTCTTGTCAATACTGTTAGGTTTTAATTATGTATTGACGATTCTGTAAACAAAAGGGACTTAATTGTAAATGTTGTAAAAACTCAAGGAGTAATGTGCAATTATATGAAAATATGTTTATTAGGTCTAGGGTTCGAGTATGGCAAAAGAAGGAAAATACGACACGGATTTTTGCTTGACTGTTGTCATGGATTGGCTCGAGCGTCAAAAACAGAACCTCTAACGCTTGACGTCGCCTTGCCTTAGCTAGAGCGATAGTCTGCCGCTCATTGATATCCGAGAAATTTTTATTTTACAATTTAAAGGCTTTTGCCCTGGCCCATTACTTTTCTAACCTATCTATAAATACCAAAAAAATCTGAACGTGATTTTGAAGGTTGATCATTGAGAGAACTTCGTATGAGAGAGTACAATCATATTTCTAATTTCAACCTTCTCTCTTGAGTTTGTTTTGGTGAGAAAAATATCGATTTCATAATCAAAATACCAAACTGTTATTTCTACCACATCTGTCAGAGTTGCTGAAAATCGATGGAAGCTGCTAAAAGAATTTTATGATATGTGAAGGGGATAATTGATTATGGCATTTTTTATCAAGCAAATGTTTCAATTACACTCTTTGAATACACTGATAGTGATCTTGCAGGAAGTGTTGATGATAGTAAAAGTACGTCTGGGTATGCCTTTAGCATTGAAAATGGAGTAATTTGTTGGAGTTCGAAGAAACAACCAATGTTGCTCTTTCAACAACGGAAGCTGAATATATTGCGACATCTTTTGCCAGCTGGCAAATTGTATGTTTACGAGGCATTTTGGAGAATCTAAACCACAAGCAGGATGTTCCTACAACTCTTTTGTGTGACAAGAATTCAACAATTTTTGTTACAAAGGAACCAGTTCTACATGGGAGGACTAAACACATTCGTATGAGGTATCACTTCTTGAGAGAGCTTGTTCACGATGGAATAATTCAAGTCAAATACTGCAAAACAGAAGATCAAGTAGCAGATGTATTTACAAAACCAGTTGGAGGTCAGAACTTCAAGAAACAACTTGCGAAACTTGGAATGAAAAGCAAATTTGGTTTACGGGAGGCAATGTTGGAAAACAAACCAAATTAATGATAACTGATGAATTCAATAATCATTTGCTAAACTTTATTTTAGAGTCTACAGGTATTCCAATAACTGATTGAATAAGTTGAAGAGTCTTTTGTGTCCTATAAATTAGAATGTAATATGCAGTAATTTTTTAAGGTAATAGAATTGAGTATTTCTGATAATATACTTCCCAACTTTTCTTGCCTTCAGTTGGCTTATAATGTCCACTGGAGGGGAGATGCGCTAAACAAAGTAAAGAGGTTGCATTAGATAAAAATGTATTTAGCAAAATCCCATTCGCGTGGCTTCAGATTAATTGAATGTGCCTCTACTACTTTCGTCCTTTCAATTTTCAGAAGTAGGGCCCTGTGTATATTAAGTGCGAGCAATAGTTTAGAAATTGTGGTTCGATATTCCAAATGCATATAAGTTTCAAGATTCCTTCAATGTGAATGAATTAATTAGGAACTTCATAGTAGTTTAGTTCTAAATGCAGATCCAAAAATTTCTTGATCCTTGAATGGCAAAAACAATCAAGAGATTACAATTATTAGCTGAGCGAGCATGCATCTAAAATCAAAATTTTGCAGCATCATGCTATTAGTAGATTCCTAACACATTCAAGACTTCACTTGAGGATCATTTTCTCTACTACCTACAAGAAATTGGTAACCTGCATCAAGACTAAACAAAATAAGACACTTACTAAATTTGTCCAACATTTGTTGGATTGGCGTCTGTAGATAATTTCTCAACTTCAATTTCTCAATAAAAATTATATCCCTTCTAAATATGAAACCTATATTATATTTGATCCTATCATGAAAGACATGATCTTACAAAGATGAATACCACTCTGACTATCTTAGAATAGGTAAGTACACACACATATATGAAGTACCTCAGTTGAAGATGAAGTAATTATCATCCACAATCAACATAAAGTATCTAAAACCAAGATTAGTAGGCACACATGCCAACACCCATAAATTTGCATGTAGATGTTCAAGAATATTAACGGATTTATGAAAATGCAATCTAATCCAAAAAGCAATTTCAAAGAAAGTGATTTTTAGTAACAAAATCATTTCCAAACACCCCGTATAGTTTTAGAAGTTGAAGGCCTTTCTGACTAATTTGGTCAATTTAACTTCAGGATTTGAGATAGCTGATGAAGTGGAACTATGGTGGGTTCAGTATTTAGCTCCAGTTTGGTTTGGCTAACAATAAGAATTCAGATAAATTTTGATAAAAATTGATTAAATACGTGGTTGTAAAATCGATAAAAGTTGTGGATATCATGAAATATGTGGTTAACATTAATTATTGATTTTGACTTAAATGTTATCAATTCTTGTTAATTAAACCAAACTGGAACGAGTATGTGGAGCCTATTTCTTGTAAGATTTTAGTATGTCCACTATAACAAGCAACTTTACTAAGATTTCAGTATGTCCCTTTCTTATGAACAATGCTACAATAACATGGCCTGTTTATTTCGCATAATTCCTTCCTTATCTTAATGTCATAGTCTAAATCATGCACATTACATAAGAAAATCATGTTTCTTTGCAATTCAATTATACCATATTATGTACAGAAGTAAATCAGCATTATTTGAAATGATCTCCTACCCATGGTGGGTAGGAGCGATCAAGCTTACAATTGACTATTTAACATTGAATTGTCTAAAATTGTAGACTCACATAAGTGGTGGGCAAGCTAGCGCTTACCCATCATGTGTAGGATATCATTCTACCAACATTATAAGGTCATTTTAAGATTATAGTACATATTTCTTTTAGTTAACAAGACATGATTTTTCAATTCGGACTTGACAACCATTTAATCTTTCATATCACTAACCATTCTTATATGACAAATATCAAATTTGTTATAGGTACATTAATGGGTACACCTTGATTTACACTCTTTCATGTGTCACGATCTACACTATTGGTTTTCCCTCCACTTTTTCTATCAATGCAAGGATTCCTCCCATATAAGGGGAAATGACACGCTAGACTTTACCTCTAGCATTATTCGACAAATTGTTAAAGCACAATCTCAGTGAAGCATCCATCCTAGACCAACATGACTACATCTATGTTTATTATCCTCGTTATCAACAAAAGCAAAAAAAAAGGGTTAAACCCTAGTTCGATTTGTCAAACTGTCCCAATATAGTGATATGATCAGAAAAAAAAGGGTCCTATTCACATATTTTCTTGTCGGGGTTTGTGAACTATGATACAATCAATAATTTTACCAACATGATTTTTCATGTTTTATTTTTAAAAAATTATAGAGCTGTCACGGTTGAATGGCAGCATAACTATTCTGTTTGTTTGCTGATGTAATTAGTGTTTCGAAGAGGAAAGTAAAACAAAAAAAATTTAAGAAAATGGGGAATATTAATCATTAACAATTTAGTGACTTCATGTGATTGTCTTTGTTTGAAATACCATGACACATTAATTTGATTCTTTCCTTTTAGGTCTGGCAATTTCCTCGAAATTTCTGCTAATTGACATTTTACCGGAGAATTCAAGTTTTGAGTTTGCTTTTCTTTATGAGATCTCTTTCAATAATATCTTTGCCGACCTGTGACGATGACCACACATTTGAAGTTAATTAACATTAAATTGTTGTGTACATTTTCTACATTTATGCAAATCAACTACCAGTCGAGTAGCGGTGTCAAAATGGGTGTGGTGTCTGACTCGTGTGATTCGGCACGGGAAGTGTTGGGTCTTGATTTAAAAAAGGGAAAAATGCATTTCTCCTACTTTATCTTTACCCTATTTAAAAAATAACAAAACAACTTTTACATTTCAAAAATCAGATATTTTGACCTATAGATACACATATATATAAATATTTATTTATATATATAAATATATATAAAAAGATATAAATATATATATAACCCACCCCCATCTCCACACACGAATCTATTAAAATATAGAATAATGAGCAATAATTAATTTATTTGTTGGAATAATTAAAACTAGAGATAATAAGAGGGCGTTCTCTTTGTGTTTCAGTTTTATATTTTGAGTTTTGAATTCGTTTTGTGTTTTGTATTTTGAGTGTCTGTTTTGAAATTTTTGAAAATGCGTTCTTTTTGTAGTTCTGAAAAACTGTTTTCGAAAACGTAAAAATGGAAAACGCGTTTACTTTAAAATTTTGAGAATTTTTTAAAATAATATTTTATTAAAAAAATCTGATTATTCAATAAATTTTAATGGTTTAATGTTAATATATTATTAAATAATATTTACATTTTGAAATTAACTAGCACCAGGTTACAACCAAACCTAATCAAGTTGCAAAAAAAGGAGCACTAATCTCAAGTTGACATGGTAATAAATATTTTGAAATCAATCTTATCGAGGTCAGATATCTATATTGATGACATTTGGTGTCATATTCATTTGGTGCATGTTTGATACTCAATATTTGAAAAAAAATGGACAATATTATTAGGAATATTTCAGGTCATTTTTCTTTAATACTTCCTATACTGTATTATTCTCGTACTACTAATATCATTTCCAATGATTCAAAAAATATCTAAAGCTCATTTAATTAAATATATGTAAATTTTATGTTTTACCATCTTAAATAAGAATGTGAATCAACGATGGTAAGGAATCTAATACCGAATTTGCTATTATAACTCTGCAATGCATTAATCCAATCCCAACTGATTTAATCATGAAACACTAGAGAAAGTTGCCTTTTCATTGGAAGCAAGCAAGTTCACCAGCTATAAACGAAATTCAGTAGTTCCCAAGTATAAATTGCTGTGTTCTAAAATGAACTACAAGAATTACTATTCTTAATTGAAGTCAAGAGTCATCATCAGCAACATCACTGATTGAATATTCAGCCGCATCACTGTCCAAATCTATTACAACATCTTCCGCTCTCCAGTTGTCTTTAAAGATTTTCGACACATAATTTGATAGCAGCTATTTTGGTAAGTTTCTCCCCTCCCTCAATTTGGAGATTCACGCGTGATGCTAGAAAATAGCATCAACACCACCATCTCCTTAGCTCAACACCCCCACCTTCACCAGCAGACTCCACCCATTTCACCATCACCAAAACGGAGACCAAGCTGCAGCCTGAACCACCTTAAACTACCCACTGCAAAAGACCACCAAGCTGCAAAAATGAGACCTCAACCTCAAAACCTAACTGCTACACACACTCGAGCCTCAGCTTCCATCCCCAACTCACCAAACCAACAACCAGCAGCTTACACCATCACTAACAACACTACCTCCAGCTCACGAGACCAACAACACCACACGACCATCGACCCAGAACCACCAAACCGAAGCTCACCTCAACCCAGACACTGCACTAAGCCAAAACCCCAAGCTACAGCCTCCAACACAGTTGCCACAGTCACAAATTCGAACTCCAAAACCACCACCATCTTCACCTCCAAAATCGACAACCACCTGCAACACCTCCACAAGTTCACCTCACCAACATCACACAATCAACCACAAAACCAAGAAAACACGAAAACCCATGGACTTACCTCACTTCGCCACCCATTTGCAGCTCGAACACTACCAGAAAAACCCAAGAATCCGAGCCAAGAAACCCAAAAGCTCGAACCCCTAACACCTCGGTTTAGCCTTCAATCTGTGCCAAATTTACTGCACCGGCGCCACCACTACCATAAGTGGTGGCGCTGCCACCAACCGCCGTCGGCGGTGGTGGTGGAATCGGAGAAAGGGGGCGAAGCCCCTTCCCTCCCGTCGCTCTCTCTCTCTCTCTGCGGGAAATGAGAGAGAGAAATGAAGAGGCTTCTCTATTTTTAGCTTGTTTCCCGTGTTTTTTAACTTTTTCGAGTTTTCAACAGAAAATGCCCAAAACGACATTTTCCCTATTTTCTGTTTTCTTCAGTATTTTTTTTGGTGTTTTCGAAAATACGTTTTCGAAAACGGGAAAGAGAACACGTTTTCACCATTTTAAAAAATCGAAAATAGAAAACGGCTTGAAAACAGTAAAGAGAACAGGGCCTAAGTGAAAGGGAAATATTACTAACAAATTGGAATGAAGATTCAAATGATGCAAAATACCAAGATTTCATAATCCACCACAATCTAGTTATTCAATAATTCAATTATTGATTAATTCCCAAATTCGAACAAAAATCGAAATCAATCTACTGTCTGCTCATAAATTAACCTTTAATCTCAATTAAATATATCTAATGTAGATACTTCTTCACTTAATTAGTGAATTGCCTAAACTTTCTTCGGACTAAAGAAAACAAATAATTAAAGGTATCAATTCCTATAAATTGCATATAGCAAAGAAAACAAAGAATGAAAAGAAATCAATCAAAATTATGCTTTGGTAATCTACTGTGTATCATCAAGCTATGATGGTGTCGTGAATCTAGTGTGTCATCTAAGCTATGATGGTGTTGCGAGTGCAGTGTATTATCTTGTGGCCCATGCAGCATGCAACTTTTTTCAGAAAGGATGATTGTGGGAGATTATTTTCCAACTTTATCTTTTAATTCTTCACAAGCGAACATGAGTTAATTATTTCTTATCTTACTTGCATAGAAATGAGTGTTTAATGTGAATAGCTTGATTTCATGTGTTTTACTTAATTTCTTATTTGTTGTAAACTAATATATTTCTATTCTGAATCTTTTTCTGTTAATCATAGTTTTCTAAACATCCCAATATTTCGGTTGATAACCTTGAAAGAGGTACATATTTTACAGTAACCATATTTCTATGGGTTTATCCCCTACCGCTGATCGTTTAGATAAATGTATGTAACTTTGTTCATTTTCAATCTATAATTGAACTGGAAGTATGTATACCTTCGAAATTATTATCTTCACGAGTATAATAGAATATATTTAATTTAATATAGAAAGAGAAGTTGTCTATACTCATTTAACAGTTATAATTAGACTTAACATTTGAAAAGAAGATTGATAATTTAAAGTAAAATATTACTTGAGATATAGAATTGCTAATTTATGTTGTTAATCTGATTTCTATTACCTTTCTAATTATTACTTTTTGAGAAATGATGAATGTGGAGATTATTGTGTGATGATTAAAATAACGAGTTTTCAGGAAACAAATAATATATGATATTCAGAAAGCCTTTAAGAGACTTGAAGATATGCCAAGTTATTATGATTTTAAAGTATTATAAAAATTTGGGCATAGTTCTATTTATTTGGTTTTTTCATATTTAACAGTTAGAAGAAAATGTGAAGAAATCATGCGTGTTTAGAAGAAAAAATGGTGCAAAAATATTTTTCGAGCAAATTTTTTTTTTTTTTTACTTTTTGGCAAATTTTATAACCAATTGTAAAAAAAAGAAAAATAATAATAAAAAAATAAAAAAATAAAAAAAAATAAAAAAATCACTTTAATGAACAATTTCCATGTAAATTGAAACCAAACATGAACAAAAAGATCCAAAATTTTAAAAAAATTTCGGGTGGAAAATTATACTAATCAAACACACTTAATTAACAATTCCCTGAAAAACAAGTTCTAGACAATTATTTTCCTTTGAAATTCATTTTCTTTCAACCCATTTTCCACACTTGCAATTTGCAATCAAATGGACCCTATTAGTGTAGTGACTTCATATGATTGTCTTTGTTTGAAATACGACGATGCATTAATTTGATTCTTCATTCTTTCCTTCTACGTCTAGTGGGCAATTTCCTTGACATTTCTGCTAATTGACATTTTACCGGAGAATTCAAGTTTTGAGTTTGCTTTTCTCTATGGGATCTCTCAAAGGGGTTCAATAATATCTTTGCCGCCCTGTGACTATGACCCCACTTTTGAAGTTAATTAACATTAAATTGTTGTGTATGTTTTCTTTATGCAAATCATTGTTACGGAAACTACTTCCATCTGTTTTTCTCGTGATAAAACTTTGAGCTATCGATCAAGTAGCCGTGTCAAAATGGGTGTGGTGCCCGATTCGTGTGATTCGGCACGGGAAGTGTTGGGTCTTGATTTAAGAAAATAGATTTGAATTAGTATAAACTTTTTATATGTATAATGGCCGAAAGACTCGGTTTCTTTCACAAAATCTTGCAAAACTTCGGAAGATTAAGAAGTATCTTCCTACTTTGCCAAACGTCCAATAATATGTTTATGTGATTCAGAGTAAGAAAAGCGTGTTATTCAGAGATTATTGAAGACTAAAAAGCATAAGACTGACTTCTTTTTAGTCTTATGCTTTTCCCCAAAAGTAAGTCACTAATATATTGAAGATTAATAGATAAAAGGAGAAATCAGGGATTGACTTCCCAACCTTTCATGTAGTGCATTATGGGGGTCCTCAATGTATCTAGACGCGTAAATTTGAGTTCACATATGATTGAACTAATTAATATGGACGTTCAAATCGCACATTACTTTAATTTGAAAGGAGAAAAAAAAAGTGATTTGACGATTTTATCCTCCAAAACCTACGTAAAAGTCGCATATAATTTTAATATCTATAATGACGATTTCAATCACGGGGAGACTCAAATTTTATAGATTTAAATAAGTTTGAGGATTCAGAACCCTAGATTGGAAATTATAATCATACCACATGAAATGTTAGCTCAAAGTCCTACCTTTCTCTAAATATAATTGTCATATTTTAATTTTTAAGTAAATATACACAATTAGAGGTGTTATCCTGTTACACGATTCATCAACACGTCAATGGGAAAATTTCATATATAAGAAATTAAGTATTTTTCATTTTTTAACTAAGAAATAAGGTTTAAAATTTCAAGTCAGATATTAATTATATTTTATTTATAAAATAATTAATTAAAAATATATTAATATCACAATATTATTAAATCATAATTTATTCATCGATCACAAATCAAAAAATATGTAGATCACAATTTATTTATAGGTTATAAATCACAAATTTTATAAGTTATGATTCAATTTTTGAAATGAGTCCCGCGTAGGCGATCCCACATTAACCCACTCCCAACCAGCGGAATTCTAGGAAGTTAAAAGAAATGCCAGTGTCAATACCTTCTTGTGCTGAAATTGAAGGTGCAAAGGCACTAATATTGACTGGTTAGATGCTGTCACATACTTTTCTTCATGCCATCTTGCTATGCCTATGGGGTATTGGCATTCAATATTATGTTCCACGGTGATACTATTTTTGAACAAAGTTAATCATTATGTACTTTATTAGGTAGATGCGAATCACTCTTATGATCACTACTCACGTTTGTATTTACAAGCAATGTCTAGCGTCCAGAAATTTTTATAGAATAAATTTTTTTGTTCTATATGCTAAATTTTTATAATTTTGGTAAGTTGAGAGACTGAAGTAAAATAGTATTAAATTCATTTTTAATTGAGCTAAATAATTATATTTTGATAGAATATTGATAAGCATATCAAGAATTTTGATATTTGTACATAAAAATGTACATATTGGATTACATAATATGATGCAGAGGGAAAATATTGAATAAAAAAGTTGATTGTATTTAAAACTAACAAATGATAGAGTGTCATGTGGCATTATGTAATCAATTATATAAATCTTGATGTACATGTAACAAGATCTGTATATCAATACTGAGCTCCTTTTGTAGTTCGTATTAAATGACACGTTATGGAATCGAGAAATCGTTATTTTGGATAAGTTAAACACAAGTTATTGAAGTTGAAAGAAATTATCTTTGATTAATAATTAAATGTGTTAATTAAGGATTTAAGAATTTTGGCAGCCGTGTAGGGATAAGAATTTTGGAATAAGAAAGATAGCACGTAAGCAATAATTCACCCTCTTGTTAGCATACTTTCAAAGGCAGAATATAAAGAGATAGAGACAAAAATTCATTGCTTAGACAACCATCGATGATATATTAAAATCATACATACCCACAGGGCACATCTCCAAGTGGTAAAAGGAGAAGGTGGAAAAATTCTAGCTTTGCTTGAGGTTACAGCATCAAGGGTTCGAATCCTGAAATATGGATTTAGTCATTGGGTAAGTGCAAGTGTACAAGTAGCCTTCCAATTAGAATATTGCTATGCCAAAAGTGAGCTTCAATCTAGGCAGAAAATCCGTAACATAACTCTTTTGGCTAGAAATTGATGTTTGATAATACTTTGACTATATTTCATCCATTTGGCTTCCTTTTTCATCCAATTGACACCTAGTATTCTCAAATCTTCATCGTGAGGCCCATCCAACTTTTGAGTATTTGCACTTTAGTCTCCGAACTTTATATTTCCTTCATTTTAGCCCTTTTCCGTTCTTATTTCCAATTTTTCATCCAACCACGAGTTTTTCCTAATAAAATCAATAAATAACAAATTATGCACTAATTGGCCCAAAGAATAATAAAACATCATCATTTCTGTTCATTACTACATAATAGAGCAAATTGATTTGCTTTTACTCAAGTGAGTTTTTGTAATTTTTCCAGTCTTTAATATTCTTCATAGAAAATGGTAAAAATAATTTTTTTGCATTGAAAATATATTAGAAAATAAATTTAAGTTTAGAAAAAAATTATTATGGTCCTGGTTTTGATGATTTTTCTTTTTTCTTTTTTTTGTGGTTATTTTTCCACTCTTTAATCATTTTTTTTTGTTGGGGATCAAAGTCAATTCCTTAATTTGAGAAACACTATTATTATAGATTGACATTTTGCATAAGAAAAGTATTTTGGACAAAAAAGAAATAATAATCAAAAAAAGTTTGTCAAAAAAGTATTTTGAACCGCGTATTATTTTTGAATGAATCGCTTGACTATAATAATATTTTGTATCTTTAGGATACGTGTGTGTATATATAGATCAATAAAAGTTTGTCAATCGTAAACCAATACTCTGATAAAAATTTTATGATTTTTTCAAAGTAAATAACGATTTGAAGTCTTTTTATGATTTCTAGTGTCTGTTTACAAATTACCAAACGATTTGTCGAAGTGAATAAAAACATGAAACGATTTTTTCAAAGTAAACAACGACATGAAATTGACGTTTAAACAAACCTAAAATAAGAGCCCGTTTGATAGAGATTAAAATCAGATTAAAATTGAAAAACTAGTCGTTATTGCTGACTTTTATTAGACGGGTGGGGCCCAATAACGACGATATTTTCAATTTTAATTGAATTTTAATCGGTACCAAACGAGCGTCTTTTCTAGAAAAACAAGCCAGCGTGCAAAAACTTGTGGTGGTACACTTTTGAGTCAACGTCAATAAGGTAATTGGACAAGAAGATAAGAAGCTTCATTAAGGGTTTGAATGGGTCAAAAACGGTGGAGTATTTTTGTTGTTTTTACATCATATATCAAGCTGTTTTTTACAGCTTGAATCCCATATGCAAACAGCCCACTGCCATTAACCTTCTATATACATATACATATGATAAGTGTAATTTTTACACATATTTGGGACCTAAAATAACGATATTTGATAGTCTTTTGATAAAATATATTCTAAATTGTCACATTTTATGTTTAATAGGTGAAACTCTATGGATGGAAAAGAAATTGAAGAAAGGAAGCAAAATGTGGTGAAAAATAGCAAAATTCAATGTACAAGGACCAACTTGCATTATATGGAAGAATTGACGACTTGGAAGCAAGCACTAATTTAATTAGGCATTGGAATTATTTGGGCTCAACTTGGACTTCTAGTTGTAGAAAAATATTGATGAATTAGGTTTTATATTATATATATATATATAATACACGGCAGAAGGAGGAGGAATTACGCAGCCAGAGCAAAATATAATATATTCACGCAGCCAAGGGACGTGACAGATGCAGAAGCCGGACACGTATTGAGAAAAAGACAGAGAACTTGCAAAAAAGTGAAAGTGAATACATATACCCACACGCATCCAGAGGCAAGAACTAACAAGTGGGTGGGCTTTGATTGTTTCACAGAAAACAAGCATTAGAAGAAACGGCAGACACGAGACGAATAAAGACAGAGACAGCTACAATTAATTCCAGATTTATTCACGTTTCGTCAATTTTCGGTGATGTCGTTTCTCTTTTGCGTGTTTAATTTCAATATTATGTTGGGCTAGATTTTTATATTGCTAAGATATTGATGAACCCTTGTTTTGAAATTTTTAGTATTAATTAATTATTTTGACGTCTAGTTTGTGTATTTTACTTGGATGTTTATTATTGTTTTAACCGACTCTTCAATTAATTTGCTACTAATTAGATTGATTTATTGGAATCTATTATTATCGAGAGAAATAATAGGTTTTTAGCTAAAAATAATAACATTGTAAGGTTCGATAGAGGATAGAGATATACCTGTATGCTTTACATGGTTTTCATAGGTGTTCTAGATCGTTTAATGCATTTATCATGTTCGTATCTTTCATCGAGAGATAGGAGGGTCACATGAAGGGAATAGATTTGATAACTATCGAGAGAGGTTTTCAATTAAATTAGGAACACTGACCAACAAGAATGATCACAAATTGTCACTTTAATTTGTTATACTAAAAATGGATTTACAAGGGGGATTCGACATCTTAGCAATATTTTCACATATTTGAAAAACTCAATTAAATTTTTTTTTTTTTTTTTTACGTTAGTTTATAATTTAGATATTAGGACAGTAAACTCAAAACATATTTGCTATTCGATTAAAGTTGGAATTAATTTTAACTCGATCAAACACGTAGTTCTCGTGGGTTCGACACTCTACACACTACTTTATTACTTGATCACGACCCCGTTCACTTGCGGGAAATCAAACGATCAAGTTTTTGGCGCCGTTGCCGGGGACTACAGTTTTTGATAGTTTAGTTAATTTTAATTTTAATCTGAATTTTACTGTTTTTCTTTAGTTTAATTTTTTTTTAAAGCAAATTTTATTATCGTGTTTTCCTGCTTGATTTTTCCAGAACGTGTATGCGAAGTTCGAGAACCGGTAATTTTGCTCAATTTGATCCAGAGATCGAACGAACATTCAACATTCGAAAAAGACAACAGTTGGAAACACACCAAAAACAAAAAGAGAAAGATATGGCAGAGGGAAATCCGAATCGAATAGTCGTAGGGGCTAATCTGGAAGCAGCACAACCGAATGTGCCTATAGCCAATGAAAATGCAAGACTAATGGGAGAGTACATGGTTCCACCCGTCGTGGAAAGCCAATCTAGCATAGTATATCCGGCGTTTGGCCAGGCAAACTTCCACCTACGGACTGATGTGATCAACATGTTCCAAAACGCGCTACAATTTTTTGGGAAAGCTTCGGAGAATCCCAACGCTCATGTATCAAGATTTCTTGACATGTGTGCAACTATCGAGTATCCAGGGGTGTCCAGTGAAGCAATCAGGTTAAGGCTTTTTCCATACACGTTGAGAGATTCAGCCAGAGAGTGGTTAGACACTTGTCCACCCCAGAGCATCACTACATGGAACCAACTAAGCCAAAAATTCCTTAGCAAATATTTTCCACCGAAAAGGATTGCAAAGTTGAGGGACGAGATTACGACATTCCAACAATTGGACTCGAAATGTTATTCGGATGCTTGGGAACGATACAAGGGTTTACTCCGCCAATGCCCACAACACGGATTGCAGAAATGGCTTCAGGTGCAGTACTTCTACATTGGTCTGAATCCGATAAGTAGGGCTAATGTAGACTCTGCATGCGATGGTTCTATCACAAAAAGAACCGCAGATCAAGTCTACCAAATCATGGAGGATTTGGCATTTACCAGTGCACTTTGGCCTACTGAAAGGACGAATGGAAAGAGAGCTGTTGGGGTATTTGAAGTTGATTCTTTGACAGCAATTTCAGCACAATTGGCATCATTGGCACAGAAGGTGGATCAGATGAATGTAACCCAGTCAATAGGACCGAAATGCAAACATTGTGGAGGGAACCATGAGAGTGTTGATTGTAATGTAGGATCTCCTTTTGCTCAGACAATGGAGGATGTAAACTATGCTCAAAATTTTCAAAGGCAACAACACAATCCAAATCCTAACACCTATTACCCAGGCTGGAGAAACCACCCAGGTTTTCAGTGGAGCAACAACCAGGGTGCTCAGACCGTACCACAACAAACTGCACCGCCAGGCTTTCAACAAAATGAGAAGAAATCTTCATTAGAAGATCTTGTGACTATGTTGGCAGAAATGTCTACTCAACTCATGCAACGTACAGATAAGATCTTGCAAGTACAAAAATTGGAAAATCAGATGGGACAGATAGCAAATGCACTTTCAGATAGACTACCAGGAGCATTGCCTAATGACACTGAAACAAATCCAAAAGAGCACTACAAGGCTATAACTACTCACAGTATGGTACAATTACCTGACATAAATGTGAAGAGACCAATTGCTATAGAAGAGAAGGTATCTACCCCGATTGAGGAGCATTTGAAGGAATCTGAAAAGTACAAAGAACAAGAGAAAGCAGCAGAGGATCCAAAGGTTAAGGTAACCGCTCCCGCCAAAGAAATCGTTCAACCACTCCCATTTCCACATAGGCTATAGAAGCATAAGCTGGACAAGCAGTTTTTGAAATTTCTTGAGGTATACAAAAAGCTACATATCAATATACCATTTGTGGATGCACTTTCTCAAATGCCCAGCTACGCAAAATTCATGAAGGAGATACTTACAAATAAGAAGAAGTTGGAGGAATTGGGGACGGTTATGCTGAGCGAAGAATGCAGTGCTATCTTACAAAATAAGCTGCCACCTAAGCTAAAGGACCCAGGGAGTTTTACTATCCCTTGTACCATTGGTGAAATGACATTTGATAAAGTTCTTTGTTATTTAGGTGCTAGCATTAACCTTATGCCTTACTCTATTTTTAGGAAACTAAATTTAGGAGAGGCAAATGCAACATTGATCTCCTTGCAATTGGCAGATAGGTCAGTAAAATTTCCAAGAGGAATTATTGAAGATATATTGGTGAAGGTAGATAAATTTATCTACTCGACAGATTTTGTCATTTTGGACATGGTTGAGGAAGACAAGGACGTACCATTGATATGGGAAAGACCATTCTTTGCAACTTGTCGAGCCTTAATAGATGTTCAGAAGGGACAATTGATACTGCAATTGAATGATGAGCAGGTGACATTCAATGTCTTCAGTGCAATCAAGTATCCTACTGAATCAGATAGTTGTCTGCGCATTGATATGATAGATTTGGCTGTAGAGGAGACTTTCATTCTTGAGCACCCTCAAGACCACTTGGAGAATCTTCTTGTGCACTCACAAGATAAAAATTCAACAATTGAAGAGATAAGTCAGATCGCCTACATTGTAGAGTCTTCGCCACCCATCAGAAGAAGACAGTTTGAGGAACTTGGTGAAGGACCTAGTAAACCACTACCTTCTATTCAGAAAGCACCAAATCTTGAGCTCAAGCAACTGCCACCACATCTGAAATATGCTTACTTGGGAGAGTCATCTACACTCCCTGTGATTATTGCAAATGAGATGACCGATGTGGAAGAACAGAGACTACTGAGAGTTTTACGGGAACATAAAACAGCTATTGGGTGGTCTATAGCAGACATCAGAGGGATTAGTCCATCGATATGTATGCACAAAATCTTGATGGAAGAAGAGTATAAGCCAACAGTGGAAAATCAGCGCAGATTGAATCCCGCCATGAAAGACGTCGTGCGAACAGAGGTATTAAAGCTCCTTGATGCAGGCATCATATATCCAATCTCTGATAGCAAATGGGTTAGTCCGATTCATGTTGTACCAAAGAAAGGAGGGATAACTGTGGTAAAGAATGAGAATAATGAGCTGATACCGACTAGGACAGTCACGGGATGGAGAGTGTGCATAGACTATAGAAAGTTGAATAATGCAACTCGAAAAGATCACTTTCCCTTACCCTTTATTGATCAGATGTTGGAAAGACTTGCAGGGCATTCCCATTAGTGTTTCTTGGATGGGTACTCAGGCTATAATTAGATTGCAATAGCTCCAGAGGATCAAGAGAAGACTACATTTACGTGCCCCTATGGTACCTTTGCATATAGAAGAATGCCATTTGGGTTATGTAATGCTCCTGCCACATTTTAACAATGCATGATGGCAATCTTTTCAGATATGGTGGAGAAAATCATTGAAGTCTTCATGGATAACTTTTCGGTGTTTGGTTCATCATTTGAGAGTTGCCTCTCAAATTTGGGAATGGTCTTGCGGAGATGTGAGGAAACAAACTTGGTGTTAAATTGGGAGAAGTGTCACTTCATGGTTCAAGAAGGAATAGTATTGGGGCACAGGATTTCAGCGAATGGTATCGAGGTGGATAAAGCTAAGATTCAAGTGATAGAAAAGTTACCTCCTCCAACTTCAGTTAAAGGAGTACGCAGTTTCCTCGGCCATGCAGGGTTCTACAGGAGGTTTATCAAGGATTTCTCTAAAATCACCAAACCACTGTGTAGCCTACTCGAAAAAGATATCCCATTTAATTTTTCTAACGAGTGTTTAGCATCTTTCAACACTCTTAAAGAAAAGTTAATTTCAGCACCGGTTATAGTTGCACCAGACTGGGAACTGCCATTTGAGTTGATGTGTGACGCCACGACTATGCGATTGGGGCGTGATTGGTCAAAGAAAGGATAAAATGCTCCACGTCATCTACTATGCAAGCAAGACTTTGACGGATGCACAGCTGAATTATGCCACCACGGAAAAAGAGCTGCTAGCCATTGTGTTTGCTTTCGATAAATTCAGATCATATCTCATGGGACAGAAGGTAATTGTCTATACAGATCATGCAGCTCTGAAATATTTACTATCTAAGAAAGATGCAAAGCCTAGGTTGATTCGGTGGATACTTCTGCTTCAAGAGTTTGACTTAGAGATTCGAGACAAGAAAGGTAGTGAAAATGTGGTAGCAGATCACCTTTCAAGGCTTGAACGGGCAGAACATAGGGATGAAGGCAGTATAAAGGATTCTTTCCCAGATGAGCGTATTTTTGCTATTGACTGCGGGCCATGGTATGCAGACATAGTGAATTACTTGGCGTGCAATGTGCTTTCACCTGAGTTAACACATCACCAAAGGAAGAAGTTCTTTTCGGAGTTGAAATACTATTATTGGGAAGATCCCATACTATACAGAAGGGGTGCTGATCAAATAATTCGCAGATGTGTGCCAAATGAGGAGATCCCTCAGATTCTGGAGCGTTGTCACTCTTCAGCTTATGCGGGGCATTTCGGATCTTCGAAGACGACAGCGAAAGTTTTACAATCAGGATTTTATTGGCCCTCCTTGTTTAAGGATGCTCATGAATTTGTAAAACACTGTGATCAATGCCAACGTACAGGGACTATCTCTAAAAGGCATGAGATGCCTTTGAATTCAATTCTTGAAGTGGAACTCTTCGATGTTTGGGGGATAGATTTTATGGGACCATTTCCATCATCTTACAACAATCAGTACGTTTTAGTGGCAGTTGACTATGTATCGAAATGGGTAGAAGCAGTGGCAGCACCAACTAATGATGCTCGAGTGGTTGTTAATTTTTTGAAGAAAAACATATTCTCGCGTTTTGGCACCCCTAGAACCATTATTAGTGATGGGGGTAAACACTTCTGCAACAGGCTTCTAGAGTCAGTATTGGCAAAATATGGGGTAAAACATCGGGTTGCTACACCTTATCATCCCCAAACAAGTGGCCAGGTGGAAGTGTCAAACAGAGAGCTGAAGAGAATACTGGAGATGACTGTGAACGGCTCGAGAACTGATTGGTCAAAGAAGCTTGACGATGCACTGTGGGCATATCGGACTGCTTACAAAACACCAATAGGGATGTCACCATATCGCCTTGTGTTTGGGAAAGCTTGTCACCTTCCAGTGGAGTTGGAGCATCGAGCGTATTGGGCAGTAAAGCAGCTGAACATGGACATGACAGCAGCTAAAGAAAAGAGGATGCTACAATTAAATGAATTAGATGAATTTCGAATGGATGCTTTTGAGAATGCAAAGCTTTATAAGGAAAGGACAAAGAGACTGCATGATAAATACATCCAGAGGCGTGAGTTCACTCCAGGTCAAAAAGTATTGTTGTTCAATTCTAGGTTGAAACTTTTCCCTGGGAAACTACGCTCTAGATGGTCTGGACCATTCACAGTTGTTCACGTTTTTCCACATGGAGCAGTTGAGGTAACACATGAGACAAAAGGGAACTTCAAGGTAAATGGGCAGCGCTTGAAAGCATATTGGGGTGGCGATTTTGATAAAGAGAAGTCACTCACCCAACCCGAAATAATCAAGCTGCCAAGTCTAGCTAAAGACTATAAATTCAGCGCTTATTGGGAGGCAACCCAATTTCTTAACTCTTTTATTTATTTTATTTTTTCGTATTGCCTTGCATGCAGTTTTATTTTTTATTAATAGGGTGCATTAGTTATATGCATGTTTCAATTTATAGGGTATCATCATCTTGACATGTTTTTTTTTTTCCTTTGGCCGTTGCATTTATTGTTGGTTATTTCGAGTGTTTGGGCTAAGTGACACGTGTTCTCGGTTATTTAATTTTTATTATTTGATTTGATTTATATGTGCAGGAACATGACGTCGCAGAATATTCAAACCAACATAGACCAAGGGAAAAGCATAATAGAAAAGATTATCTAGCCGTCACACATCATACCTCGTACATTTAACAGCAAAATTCGGGGAGTACATTCTTCCTTTTCTTCCCCATCCCCTTATATTCTTATTTATGCTTTATGACATTATGGACAATGTCGGTTTTAAGTTTGGGGGTGGGAAAAACTTTGAGTTTTCACTTTTCGTGTGTTTTTGAGTGTTTGTGTGTTTGTTTTTCATAATTACTTTAGTATTTAATAGAAAAAATAAAAAAAAAAATGAAAATGTTCAACACAAATAAAAATATACTTATTTTCTTCTTTTAGGTTGTGTGCTTGTGTGGGTTAGACAGTTTGGCCAACAAAGATGATTAAATTTGAAATTTGGTGTTGATTTATGAACTGTGATTATGTTGCATACTAGGCTAATTGATGCTTAACCTTACAAAAACTCGATATTATATGTGCACTAGAATTAAGTTGGACATTGTGATGCTATGAGTTGATTCATACAATTGATAGGATGTTACAGTTGGACGCACATGCTTTACCCAAACCATACTTATTATTTATCTTTGGACCAAATTTAGCACAGTTTGGGGGTGATTTTACTATTGTATGAAGATACAGACGTGGACAGGGATTCCATGTGTGAAAACTTTTGTGTGGATTGTTTTAGATTAACGGGATAAAATTTGACGAAAATCTTAAATTGGAGGTCGATTTGCTTGAATATGTGTTTGATAAGGGGCATTGCACTGATCAAGGCATAAATTTTATATGTGAATATTTTTCTTCGAAGCCTTTTTGACTTGGGTTATTAAGTCTGTAAGGGTGTTTAAAACCTGGTGCCCTAAAGTCATCTGACTAGGGAGTCATCGGCCTAAAGCCCGTTACATGGGTCATTTAGAAAGCTTAATGGAGAGAATATGAAAAAAAAAAAAAAAAAAAAAGGAAAAAAAAATACATTTGAAAATCAGAGAAAAAAAAAAGCAGGTGCATGAAAAAAAAAGGGAAGCACTAAATGCCTTGATCAAGCTCCAAACACTTGTTTGAGAGAATTTGACTTTTGATGGAGGATAATTAGCCTAATTGAGTCTTTGAGGTCGAAGCAATCAAAGAATTGGAGAATCCTTGTTTATGGATGTATGACTCGCAATTGGTAAAGTCCACCTGAGCTAGAGTGGGTGAGGTTAGTGATTAAAAATTCAACTGTAGATTACATACTGGGAACAGAGTAAAAAAAAGAACAAGTTAGGGGGTGTGTGAATCATACGAGAGATGAAATGATATATTTGACCACAGAGGGTCGGGAATTGAAGCAACTTGTAAAGTCATGATGTCTACTTATTTCTTCACACACACACGTCGATTTTGCATTGAAGAGTAGAAATTGGTTTGGTATTGCGATTTTGAAGCGGTTTATAGATTTAATACTGTGATTTCAAATTTTGAGGTAAAAGCTAGATTGTCTAACCACATACTTTTGCATGCTTGTGTGTGCGTTGTTATTTAGATTATAATTTTGTTTGATGACAAACAAATGTTTAAGTTTGGGGGTATTTGATAAGTGTAATTTTTACACATATTTGGGACCTAAAATAACGATATTTGATAGTCTTTTGATAAAATATATTCTAAATTGTCACATTTTATGTTTAATAGGTGAAACTCTATGGATGGAAAAGAAATTGAAGAAAGGAAGCAAAATGTGGTGAAAAATAGCAAAATTCAATGTACAAGGACCAACTTGCATTATATGGAAGAATTGACGACTTGGAAGCAAGCACTAATTTAATTAGGCATTGGAATTATTTGGGCTCAACTAGGACTTCTAGTTGTAGAAAAATATTGATGAATTAGGTTTTATATTATATATATATATATAATACACGGCAGAAGGAGGAGGAATTACGCAGCCAGAGCAAAATATAATATATTCACGCAGCCAAGGGACGTGACAGATGCAGAAGCCGGACACGTATTGAGAAAAAGACAGAGAACTTGCAAAAAGTGAAAGTGAATACATATACCCACACGCATCCAGAGGCAAGAACTAACAAGTGGGTGGGCTTTGATTGTTTCACAGAAAACAAGCATTAGAAGAAACGGCAGACACGAGACGAATAAAGACAGAGACAGCTACAATTAATTCCAGATTTATTCACGTTTCGTCAATTTTCGGTGATGTCGTTTCTCTTTTGCGTGTTTAATTTCAATATTATGTTGGGCTAGATTTTTATATTGCTAAGATATTGATGAACCCTTGTTTTGAAATTTTTAGTATTAATTAATTATTTTGACGTCTAGTTTGTGTATTTTACTTGGATGTTTATTATTGTTTTAACCGACTCTTCAATTAATTTGCTACTAATTGGATTGATTTATTGGAATCTATTATTATCGAGAGAAATAATAGGTTTTTAGCTAAAAATAATAACATTGTAAGGTTCGATAGAGGATAGAGATATACCTGTATGCTTTACATGGTTTTCATAGGTGTTCTAGATCGTTTAATGCATTTATCATGTTCGTATCTTTCATCGAGAGATAGGAGGGTCACATGAAGGGAATATATTTGATAACTATCGAGAGAGATTTTCAATTAAATTAGGAACACTGACCAACAAGAATGATCACAAATTGTCACTTTAATTTGTTATACTAAAAATGGATTTACAAGGGGGATTCGACATCTTAGCAATATTTTCACATATTTGAAAAACTCAATTAAATTTTTTTTTTTTTTTTTTTACGTTAGTTTATAATTTAGATATTAGGACAGTAAACTCAAAACATATTTGCTATTCGATTAAAGTTGGAATTAATTTTAACTCGATCAAACACGTAGTTCTCGTGGGTTCGACACTCTACACACTACTTTATTACTTGATCACGACCCCGTTCACTTGCGGGAATTTTAATCGGTACCAAACGAGCGTCTTTTCTAGAAAAACAAGCCAGCGTGCAAAAACTTGTGGTGGTACACTTTTGAGTCAACGTCAATAAGGTAATTGGACAAGAAGATAAGAAGCTTCATTAAGGGTTTGAATGGGTCAAAAACGGTGGAGTATTTTTGTTGTTTTTACATCATATATCAAGCTGTTTTTTACAGCTTGAATCCCATATGCAAACAGCCCACTGCCATTAACCTTCTGTATACATATACATACATACATACATATATATATATATATATATGTATGTATGTATGTATATATATATATATATATACATGCCTCTTTTCTACAAAAGATTATCCCCACAACGACCTAACAAAAACTGTCATTTTCTTGTTTGGTATATTTATTCCTATTTAAAAGTTACAAGTCTAAAATTAGTTGACAATTTATGCTCTAATTGAGATAGTAATCAAGCATGAAAAATTAACGTTTTCAACAAAGGAATATGATTTTCGTTTGTAGGAAAGATGAAAATTTTAACTATGAAAAATTACATGTACATGGCAATTTTGAAGAGTATTTAACAACATATTCTATTATTTGAAGAGTATCTATAAATTTAGAGAGTTAAAATTTTGAAGTATTCCAACAAGTTCTTTATATGTTCTTCGTTATCATTAAATTTTGATTCTATTCTTCGTTATCGTTAAATTTTCTCTTTTCACTATGTCACAACAACATGTGTCTTAAATTTAATTTTCGTTATCGTTATCAAATGTCATTTTTATTTTGTCAAACATAGGACAGCTGTAGATTAATCACATAAAAGAGAACAAAAATCAAGAAAATTATGTAATGGACATAACTTTTTAGTTAAAATACGAAAATAATTTCCAATTTCCAATGTTGGAAAAAAAAAAAAACAAATGAAGTTTTACCTATATTTTCAATACGTTATTAACTTGTTCAAGATAATTTATTAGTTATTTGTTTGAACTTAAACACAATAAAATTTCTAACAAAACAACGTATTAATATACTGGGTTTTGGTAATTAAATTTTGAAGAATGATAAAATAATTAAAGTAACTATGTAAATTGTCACATAATTTAATTTATAGGTGTAATTTGTTATTTACAAGGTATTTTTGTCTCTTTAACTAGTTATGAATTATGATGACATGTTTGTAAATCTCAGTGAACATTAATAAATGGAAAGAAATTAAAATATGTGCCAGGGGGTTAATTTGCTCATATGAATCCTCATACATCTAAAACTCTACTTTTTGTCATAGAATAAACTCTGCTTTTTATTAATTATAGAACCGCTATGGAATTGAATCAGACCGGCCATAATTATATTTGGAAAGGCCGATTGAATTCACAAAATATCGGACCATGGTTCTTGATTTGATTGGATCCTCTTTAAAATTGGATCAAATCGGACCATGCTTATTTCTATTCATTACTACATAATCGAGCAAATTGATTTGCTTTTACTCAAGAGAGTTTTTGTAATTTTCCACTCTTTCATATTCTTCATTGAAAATGCTCAAAATAAAATGTTTTCATTGAAAATATATTAGAAAATAAATTAAGTTCAGAAAAAAATTATTATGGAAACTCAAAATTTATAGATTTAAATAAGTTTGAGGATGCCCCCAGGGCATATCTCCCAGTGGCAAAGGGGAGGGCGGTTAGGGCTCAGCGCGGTAGTGTGCAGAGTTCGATTCCCCGCAAGGTGGAATTGGCTTTGTTGCAAGCGGGAGTTACCATAGGGTTAAAAGCCCAAGGCCTATCCATAAGCTCTCCACCCTAGCTCCTGAGAAGCACATCCTGCGATTTACCTCCTCCACAATGGCTCAGGGCAGGGTCGGTGGGGGGCCCTCAAGGTTGGGGTTTAACCTTTTTTAAATAAGTTTGAGGATTCAGAACCCTACTTGTAAAGATTGGAAATTATAATAAATGTTAGCTCAAAGTCCTACCTTTCTCTAAATATAGTTGTCATATTTTAATTTTTAAGTAAATATACACAATTAGAGGTGTTATCCTGTTACACGATTCATCAACTTGTCAATGAATTTGAAGGGTTTAGAATAACCATAGGAAAGTATTATTTTTTATTCATTCCCCGTTTATCAAGATTTGTGGCTCCGCCCTGATGAAACCACAAACTGCGGTTTGTGAATATAATGGCAACAATTAAATTATTTTTAATTAAAAAAAACTATATTGTCCTTACCTTATAGTTAAATAAATAAACAATAAAATAAGAGAATAAGATAAAAGAAATGATATAATAGATTCGAATCCTTAAAAGGAATGTTGTCATTTAAGAGGCATTTAAAAGAGCATATAGATAAAGATGGAGATTAAGTAAAATATTTTATTGAAGGGTGGGTTGTCTTAAAGATAAAAAGTTCTCCCACTCCCACTCCCACTCCCACTCCCAACCAGCGGAATTCTAGGAAGTTAAAAAGAAATGCCAGTGCGTCAATACCTTCTTTTGCTGAAATTGAAGGTGCCAAGGCACTAATATTGAGTATTGACTGCTTAGATTCTGTCACATACGCAGGGATGGCAAAAAGACCTATTCAATTCGAAATTCGAGGGCCCCGCCTCCGAACGGGGCAGAGTTATCCACCTAATCGGGTAAACGGGACGAGGATGGGGCGAGGGTCATTGCCCTTAAGCGGGTACGAGGTGGGTACGGAAATCATAATCCCCTCCCCGCTACCCGTCCCTTTTAAAGTTAATTGTAAATTTAAGTTTTTTTATCAAACAAAAATAATATATTTATCATAATTTTAAAGAGAACATAAGTTGTATCTAATAAATTGGTATAATAATAATAATAATAATAATAATAATAATAATAATAATAATATTTACCAAGTAAAGATATAAAAAAAATAAAAGCAAAAAATAAATGGGACAGGGGACCTACCCTGCCCCGCCTCTATCCCTCCTCGAACCTGTACCGTCCCGCTTTAAATGTGTATGTAGATGGGGCAAGGTAACAAAAACACCCGATTGGACGGGGGTTGAAATGGTCGACCCGTCCCATACTCGCCCCATTGCAATCCCTACACCTATGGGGTGTTGGCATTCAATATTATATTAGATGATGATACTCCTTTTGAACAAAGTTAAATCATTATGACTTTATTAGGTAGATGCGAATCACTCTTATGGTCACTACTAACGTTTGTATTTATAAGGAGTGTCTAATGTTCCGAAATTTTTATAGAATAAATTTTTTTTGTTCTATATGCTGTATTTTTTTAATTTTGGTAAGTTGAGGGACTGAAGTAAAATAGTATTAATTTCATTTTTAATTGAGCTAAATAATTAGATTTTGATAGAGTAATGATAAATGTATCAAGAATTTTGATATTTGTAAATAAAAAAAGTACATATTGGATTATATAATATGATGTGCAGAAAAATATTGAATGAAAATGTTGATTGTATTTTAAACTGACAAATGATAGAGTATCATGTGTCATTATATAATCTATTATGTAAATCTTGATGTACATATAGCAAAATTTGTATATCAATATTGAGCTTGTTTTGTAGTTCATATTAAATGACACGTCATGGAATTGAAATAGTTATTTCGAATAAGGTAAGCGCAAGTTATTGAAGTTGAAAGAAATTATCTTTCATTAATAATCAAATGAGTTTGTTAAGGATTTAAGAATTTTGGTAGCCGTGTAAGATAAATATCTATCATATTTTGATAAATTTAATTTTAATCTTAATTGGATTATGATAAAGAAATAGTAATCCTAATTAAACTAAGATAGATTTATTTTTCACATCCCCCGTCATTCTTTATTTTTACATTTCATTTTTCTAAAATTCTATTGGAGGATTACTTTTGAAGCTAATCCAAATGACAAAGTGATTATTGATACAATTCTTGTAGTTAATTCCAAACCCAATTTGAGTAGGATAAACTTTAAAGCTAAGTCTAAATCAATTGGGATTAAACAATTAAACCATACTATAAATATGCCATTATATTAGTCAAAGTTTTACATCAAAATTTCCTCCACCGTTTCTTTCAGTAAAACGAAATCATACTATTTGTTTATGGTGAAATCAGAAAACATGAAGATAATTTGCATCCATTAGAAATTATTTTCAAAGCATATACATACCCATATTCATCAAGGCAAAGATTTTGAGAAAAGAATTTGGAATGTGCAATCATATTTTTCTTTCAAAAATTCATTTGATCTGTCGAGATAGGATAACAAGGTGCAAGTGGTTTTGTCCCGTTTAATTTTATTATTTCATATTGATAAATGTTATGCTAATAAAAGACATGATATGATATGATACAATATGATATGATTATCCGGGACCAAAGATATGATTTATTATAAGATCTAACCGGTATCTAAAGATATGACATGAAAGTATGACTATTTTGATATATGAATTAGTATTTTATTCAGAATTGCATAACACTCGTGTCTTACTGACTATTCTCATATGCTCACCATTTTCCCTACTCTCACATATTAGAACTGGTTGTTGGTTGGCTGGTGAATTCAATGTAACGTGACTAAAATTTTAATTCCATCATTAACTTTAGTATTATTTTATTTTAAACGAAGCAATAATATGATAATATCCATGAACGCCAAGAAACAACTTCAAAATCATAATTAAAACAAACACTTTAGTATCAGAATTACATCATGCTAGTTCACGATATGTAAGCATATCTTTAAGTCTCTTAAAAGCCTTCTCAATATCTATATTGTTTCTTTCTTAAAAACTCGTTATTTTAATAATTACAAACAGTTAATAAGAAATTAATAACACGAAATCAAGCTCTTCTATCTCGAAAAGTTACAATTGCATCAACAAAGGTGACTCACTAGGCACTCATTTCTATACGAGTAAGATAACACAAATGGTATCTCCAAAATCAAAGTTAAGATCAATCTTTGTTGTGAGACAGTTAAAAGCGAAAATTTAACGACAATGTGGAACACAATCAAATATTAATTGATTCTTTGTAGAACTACTAAACCTTTGTTTGAGCCCCATTTTAAGAAAAAAAATGCATTTTAGGAGAATATGTGGTTAAAAAATTTTTAAAAATTTCAATTTACATGTTAAATTATTTTATTGAATAATGTGTGATTAAAAATAAATTATGTAAAAATGAGACTCAAACGAGGTCTAAATATATATATTTTATAACCAAAACTTCTTGATTTGTGCACAAATATTTTTTTTATCAACAATTCATTTATTCCTATGGTGGTATGATCCAAATTCCTTGTACTTTGGTGTTTGGTTGGATAAAGGAAGTTTAAGAAGTTTTGGTTTGATAGTCTTAATTGATAAAGATCAAATTTCATCAAAAATTAGGAGTTGACTTGAAAAATGACTTTGAGATAAAAAAAAAAAAATACTTTGGAGGCATTGCTTATTGAAGATTGGCATTGTAGCGCCCGTAGAAGAATGGACTATAGAGGCTCGGAGTCGTGACGTCGGCATCCTTGTTGGAAGAAAGGTAAAAGAGAATCGCATGAAGTCCCTTAATTGTGAATAATTAAAATTTCTCAATTTCTTTAATTTTTATGGCTCTCTTTTCTGATCGGTCCCTTTCCTGATCTAGTTAATCACTGTATTGGTACCATTTGACTATCAAAGTAGGGTTTAACCATACGAACCAGCCAGTTTTGACAACAAACCGGTGCATAGGGCCTTTTGAAATTTACCAAAATTAATCATTGTGAATGCTTGTTCCAAGGATGTCTTAAGCATTAGATGAGAAGAATACAGTAGGCTAGTCCTCTCATGTTGCATACTGATGAGCCTATAGGGTGAATTCTGTTGGGAATTGGGACAAATTTGCTCTTATTAAAAAAAAGATGAACCGCATCTTTGGCGGCCCCCACCTATCATGCCCTAGACTTTGGTGAAAGAGGTAAATCGTAAGTTGTGCCTTCAAATTTGCTTTTATTTCAATCACAAGATCCTTGTTAAGAGAAAAATATCGAGGCAGAAAAAATATATAAAAAAATCAATTTTTATTGAAAAGTCATGAATAAAATTAATTATTTATATTTTAATCAATTTTTTAACTGATTAAACATGGACTTTGCAACATGGAATCAAACAGAACACCTTGCTTTGCTTATGGGCCGACCTAGATTTAGACATTCCGACATTATTTTAACCTCCTACTTTTCAGCCGTCGAGATGGTTGTTGGGGGCGGGGGGGGGGGGGGTGTCCTAAGTTTGCTGACCTAATCCCATAATATAATCTTTTACCGGTTCTCCATGTTTGTCTTCTTTTAATCGCGTCTATAAAAAGGCACCTGAAATTAGAAAATTAATCTTGTCATGAGTCAGGGATGGATTTGGATGGATTTAGGGGGGGAGAAAAAGGCACCTGAAATTAGAAAATTAATCTTGTCATGAGTCAGGGATGGATTTGGATGGATTTAAGGGGGGCTACTCCCCCCCAAAAAAAAAATTTTTTTAGTTTAAAAAAAAAATTTTTTTTTTTAAAAAAAATTCATGTTTAAATTTTTTTTTTTACGTATTAGCCCGGTCTGTGATCCGGTCCTGGATCCGTCCCTGGTCATGACCTTTAATTCACTTTTTTCTATTTGTGGGGCCTTCTTATTTTTGGATCTTTTAAATCTGAATGACTTATCTATTTATTAACCAAAAGTAAACAAATATTATCCAGGCCAGGTTAGATAAGTATTTGAATTATATGTCAATTTAAATTTGGAAATATCCAATTGGATTTAAGAGCAAAGGTTAAATAGGACATTTTCCAAAGGATATACTAAATTAAAAAATAAAGAATTGATAAAACCCCAAAGGAGAAAAAAATCTTGAATTGAGTCTTCCTCACGTATTCACTAACGTGTCTACATTCCTCTCCATCTTTTTTATCTCACTTGCCTTTTCACCTTTTTTTTTTTTTTTTTTTGATATCCAGGTATCCTAACTTACACTAGACTATGTCTTGGACCACCCATCCCCGGCCCCTCAGTGATGGGTGGAGGTTAATCGCAGGATATGCCCAAATTGACCAGGGTCTGTGCACCCTTTATACTCCTGACCTCAAGGGAGCCTTCCTCCATGGATATTACATCATCAAGCTGCTCCACCCAAATTGAGTATTACAACACTCAGCTGCTCCATCCAGGAATCGAACTCCCCACCCTGAGGTTGCAAGCCCAGCAGTGCCCATTCTTTGCCAACTTGGATGTGCCCCGGGGGCACCTTATTTTTCTCCTTACCCCGAATTGGTTCCATCTATTAATGTTCACACTAATGGGACAAAAAACACCAACAAGTGAAAATGAGTACCAAGAAAAAGAAATAGGCATTCTCAATCAGAAAAATTTTAGCTCCCAAAATAAGAAATCTCTCTTTTAGATTTTTTTTCCCCTTTCTCTGTACGTCAACTTGTAAATAATTATATACAAGTAGTATAACTCAATTTGTAAATAATTATGTAAAGTAGCAATACTTGGATAGCATTTTTCTTCGTTGTTTTAAGGAAGGTCAATGAAGAAGAAAATGACCGTTGTGTGATTTGAGGACCCAAAATATTGAAAACAAAGAGAAAAGGGTGGAAAATTTTCACAAAAACGTCTCTCGAATAAAAGGAAATCAATTTTCCCTATTTCCTGAAGTAATACATCACGTGGATAGAAATAAGCATGGTATGTTTGAAGAGATTTTGAAGAGAATTGAATGAAATCAAGAACCATTGAATATTTTGTAAATGTAATCAACGTTTCCAAATATAATTATGATCAATCCGATTCCATAGCTGTTCTATAATTAAACAAAAGTAGAGTTTCAATTTAGCCAGTTTGAATAGTGGAATGGCTCGCCTATACTTGGGATAAATATGTACTTGAAAATTTGTAATTATTATTTATTGTTTAAATAAGTCTTTTTAATCCCTCTTAACAAAATTATATTTGGACAAAAATCATCATAAATACACAAGATATGCTAATTAATTAGAGGTTGAAGATAGGAATATGATAAAAAATAGTTGAAGTAATAAGTTTGACAATGAATAAATGATATACATCTCTTATACAATTAAATTGTGATCGATTTTATAAGAAAAAGTGGTGTGTATATATTTAGCTAATTGGGAAAAAATCTCGAAACTCGCAAAATCATAATTTCACATTTGTAACTTGAAGTGCAAGAAATGACATAAAAATTAAAATTAAGAAATCAATTAAATACCAAAGTGAAGAATTAAAGCAACAACTGATGAAAATTTTGAAATTGTCAACCATTCATCCTTTCTCATGAGAGAATTAAGAAAAATCATGGTTTCGAAATTTGATAATCATTAATCATGTCATTAAGAATTTTGTTTTTTCAAAAATCAGGTATTAATTATATTTTTACAAATTTGATATATTTGAAAAGATTTAACAAATTTGATATATTTTTAACGTACGATGCTTATGATTCTTTTCGTTATAAAAAAGTGAAGAATTAGGAAGATGGGTAAGGCCGTCGGATTCGTGGAGGGGAAATCTGGTAATAATTAGGTTTTCTTGTATTTGGGTCCGTCGGGATTTCTTAGGCAACTTCCCGACACACACTTATGTCACAATCATTGTTTTGTTTGGCATTATTGAATTAACTTCTTAGTCAAACATTTATCATCATGATATTAGGAATCCATGGAATTGATTGATTTCATATATGAAGGTCCACTATTTTCATTTTTTTTTTTTCAATCACACATTTTATGAAATTCATAATTTTTATCAATTTTTTAAACATGAATTTTATCAAAAATAATAAAAAATCTAAATTTTAACCCAAGAATTCAAATATAGATCTTTGTTGTTAATTGCAATATTATTCTGTTTTAATTAATTTTTTGATTGGATGGGATAGGCTAATTAATGTTTTTAGTTCTATTTTCTTTTATTGTTTAATTATTTGACAAAGGGAAAAGGCATTATAGTTTTTTTGATAATTTTTTTTTAAAATCGGATAGTTATATTTTCTGATGATGCCAAAAATCGTACCTGTTAACCCCGAGCCTGACGACTGAGAACGAGCACGATTGAGGCCTTCCAGTACCTGAAACAAAGGCAACGAGGTGTGACCTCGTCGCCCCTCCGATGCTTAAGTCAGAGAGAGAATTATGTGAAAAATTGTATATTGGAATATTGTGTAAAAACATACCTGAATAATGAGGTCTAGTATTATATTTATAGATGTTGGAGTTAGAGTCCTGAAAGGATTCAACTACCTGCAGTCCTTATCACGTAAGGTGTTTGTGTTGTGTTAGAAGTGCACAATTTGTGTTAGGATAAAATTTGTAATGAACTAAGGGTTTGTACTTAAGTAGGACTAGTATTCCTTGACTCGACTTTATAATGACTCGACCTTAGAATTAGCCCATTTGGAGTGGGCCAAGATCAGTTCGGGTCAAGTAGCTCGAGCTCGAGCCTATCAATATTTTTTCCTCATCACAGGCCCCCGTGCATCCAGTTCGCAACTAAAAGTTACATACTTGAGCTGCGAGGTGAGATGCAAAGAGGTGCAACAAGTTTAAGTCTCTGTGCAATTTACAATTTGTATGTAACCCGAGCTTGTTACTTAGCCAATTTTTGGCCAATAAACTCGAGTTTGAGTTCGACCGTGTTACTTGGCCGTTTTAGCCAAGTTTGTGGCAAGAGATAGCTCGAGTATTGTTTTGTAATCACTTCAAGACGTGTAACTTGGCATGTAGGCCAAGTAGCTCGAGTAATGTTTTGTAATGAGTTCGGGGCGTGTTACTTGGCTGGTTTTTGCTAAGTAGCCCGAGTCATGTTTTGTAATCATTTCGAGACGTGTAACTTGGCCTGTTGGCCAAGTAGCTCGAGTGATGTTTTGTAATGAGCTCGGGGCGTGTTACTCGGCTGGTTTTTTGCCAAGTAGCTCGAGTCATGTTTTGTAATGAGCTCGAGGCGTGTTACTTGGTTGGTTTTTGCCAAATAGCTCGTCATGTTTTGTAATCATTTCGAGACGTGTAACTTGGCCTGTTGGCCAAATAGCTCGAGTGATATTTTGTAATGAGCTCGAGGTGTGTTACTTGGCTGATTTTTTGCCAAGTAGCTCGAGTCATGTTTTGTAATCACTTCCAGACGTGTAACTTGGCCTGTTTGGCCAAGTAGCTCGAGTGATATTTTGTAATGAGCTCGAAGCGTGTTACTTGGCTGATTTTTTGCCAAGTAGCTCGAGTCATGTTTTGTAATGAGCTCGAGGCGTGTTACTTGGTTGGTTTTTACCAAGCAGCTTGAGTCATGTTTTGTAATCACTTCGAGACGTGTAACTTGGCCTATTGGCCAAATAGCTCGAGTGATATTTTGTAATGAGCTCGGGCGTGTTACTTGGCTGATTTTTTGCCAAGTAGCTCGAGTCATGTTGAGGAAGCTCGAATGGTAAAAATTCGAGGTGATGTGGAATTGTCATGTGTGGCAATTAAGCCTAATGAGGAATCCCGAGGACACCTTGGGAAACTCCCAAGATAACTGAAAACAACATCGAGCATTATTATTCGGGTTTGATTAAAAATTGATCGTATCATTGGCCCCCGTGCATCCATGTTTGGGTCTCGAGGATGCTTCTTAGAATGCTCGAAGTTCGAAGATGAAATGCAGATTGCTTGAGTTGAGTGTGAATTGCTTGAGGTCTAGTAAAAGATGTGTTGATAGGCCCCCGAGCGTATAGATCTTGGAAAGAAAGCTTTGGGACTTATAAGATTGATCATTTTATTTGATGATTTTTTGGACTAATTTTTGATTGAATGTCCGAAGTATTTGCAAGGATGCTTACGCGGGGCAAGACTTTGAGTGCTTGCTCAAGGCTTAGATGTGCTTGCTCGGGGCAAGATTTAGAGGTGCTTGAGCGGGCCAAGGCTTTAAGTGCTTGCACAGTGCAATGCTTTGAGGTACTTGCGCATGGGCAAGGCTTGAGGTGCTTGCGCGGGGCGAGGTTTTGAGTGCTTGCTCAAGGCTTAGATGTGCTTGCTCGGGGCAAGATTTAGAGGTGCTTGCTCGGGGCAAGGCTTAGAAGTGCTTGCACGGGGCAAGGTTTAGATGTGCTTGCGCGCGGCAAGGCTTAGAAGTGCTTGCATGGGGCAAGGCTTAGATGTGCTTGCTCGGGGCAAGGCTTAGAGGTGCTTGCACGGGACAAGGCTTAGATGTGCTTGCTCGGGGCAAGGCTTAGAGGTGCTTGCACGGGGCAAGGCTTATGTGTGCTTGCGCGTGGCAAGGCTTTGAGGTGCTCGCACGGGGCAAGGCTTATGTGTGCTTGCTCGGGGCAAGGCTTAGAAGTGCTTGCGCGCGGCAAGGCTTAGAGGTGCTCGCGCGGGGCAAGGCTTTGAGGTGCTCGCACGGGGCAAGGCTTATGTGTGCTCGCTCGGGGCAAGGCTTAGATGTGCTTGCACGGGGCAAGGCTTTAAGTGCTTGCATAGGGCAAGGCTTTAAGTGCCTGCACGGTGCAAGGCTTTGAGGTGCTTGCGTGTGGGCAAGGCTTGAGGTGCTTTGTGCGGGGCAAGGCTTGAGTGCTTGCGCGGGACATGGCTTTTGATAGTACCTGCTCGTGACAGGGCTTTTGTCGGCCTGCTCGTGACAGGGCTTTTTGTCGGCCTGCTCGTGACAGGGCTTTTGATAGTGCCTACTCGTCATAGGGCTTTGTAGGCCTGCTCGTGACAGGGCTTTAGGTGCCTGCTCGTGGCAGGGCTTTTGTGGGCCTGCTCGTGGCAGGGCTTTAGGTGCCTGCTCGCGACAGGGCTTTTTTAGGCCTGCTCGTGGCAGGGCTTTTGTGGGCCTGCTCGTGGCAGGGCTTTAGGTGCCTGCTCGTGACAGGGCTTTTGATAGTGCCTGCTCGTGACAGGGCTTTAGGTGCCTACTCGTGACATGGCTTTTGATAGTGCCTGCTCGTGACAGGGCTTTGTGGGCCTGCTCGTGGCAGGGCTTTGAAAAAACACTTTGATCATTTTTTTTTTTGAAGACAGCTATACATTTGATGCATACTATGAACACGCACGTGAAATCGTGTTAACACAACATTCAGGTGGATACCCATATCTTTAAAAGAAATTAAATTAAATAAGTACGCACTCATGTATAAATTAAGATTAAAACGAGATCAGACAAAAGTTAATCTGTACTTCCAAACAGTTAAAGAATTAATCATATGCCTTAACTCAATCCCTTTTACTTAATCGTTTATTTTAGTCGACAGCATATAAACATTCAACTTCAAAGGCTATTACCAGATATCTACAATAATGCTAATTGCACCAAGTCCATGCTGTGTAAAATAAGATAAAATCAGCAGCTTTTTCTGCATGAAATAATCCAACTTTTGGGTTATTTTTGTAGATTTATTAGTGATTAAGTTGAACAAAGATGAGTACTTTGCATACTCATGTACAGATTATACTTGCTACTTTAATTTAGGACAATGCCATTTTTATATTATCATCAATATTACAATTGACCGGGTGAAAAACACTTCGGTAAATAAGCAATGGTGATACTTGATTTGAAACTTATTAGATCAGGTACAGGGATGAATCATTTTATTTAAAGGTTTAAATTATTAAAACACGATAAATAATTTACTGTTTAGTTTTTTTTTTCCAGCAAAAGGAGAAAGTATGGTTTAGACCCTTTTTCATTGATAACAAGCGATTCATGAGAAGACATAGCTCTAACCTCCCACCAATGGGGGAATGTGGGAGATTAGACAATTCCCAATGTTTATTTCCCATCTTTAGTTCACCTGTGGGGCCAACACATGGTCTGTTGGAACTTGAAAACCCTTTTAAAAGTAGGCAGGCAACTGAGGCAAGCATGGTTATATTAATACTTATATTTTAAGTCGTAAAATCACATAAATGGCACGTAATGGAATAACAAAATCGTCCCAAGCCTCCTACCAACTTAACAAAGGCTAATGGCAGACCATTCTTCTAAGCAAAACATCCTAGAAAGAACTATATATATCCAAAGAATGGAACACCCATAAGATCCGATTATCCCAGTCTTAACTCTTAAGGTAGAGTGCGGTTAGAAATTAATCTTCTTGGCTGGGACGGTGATAAATTGAGAAAGCTAACAGAGAAAGGACTGTTGCTGTTTTTTAAAAAGGAAACTACTATATTGTCATGATCTGCCCTCTGATACATCTAATCAGAATCTCTACTTATAAATGGCTTCATCTTAATACTACAGTTGCAGTATTAATTTTCAGTAAGGTATGCTAGGAATTTTTTTTTTTTTTGGCACAAATTGACAGGAAAAAGAGATCACGTGTAACAATTAGAAGACAGTCTGAAATACACACAGATATGTGAGAGTAAAACCTGTTTTTCTTTCAGTTTTAGGGTTTCTGTAAAGTATAAAATCTTGAAGGACGCACCTTTGCAAAGATTGTCCAGTTTGATTTCCATCTCTTCGCGCCTGGCATGTTTTTTGGAATCAAAATCAGACTGCCGTGGTTTAAATTGGGGCTGACCCATGACTGGGCTAGGTGCACCAAGTGAGGGCGCACCCAACCCAGGTGGTCCACCACCTTAATCTGGTCGGACAGCACCGGAATTTGGCAGATTTGGTGCGTTGTCGCGAGTTCTCCGACTTCATTTGTTTCAGGATTAAATTGAGACTGTTGGAGGTTAATTTGGGGTGAATTGGTTACATTGTTGAGTTCATCTTGGTGGGGGTAGTTGGCCAGTGGTGATGTCCGGCCAAAAAGGTGGTCGGACGGCAAAAATCCGGCGTTTGGCCGAATTTCAAGCAGTGAATTTTGAAGCTCGATTTCAGCCGGATTTGTTGGAGTTATGAGGTGTTTTCGGGTGGAAATTAAAGAGGAGATAAGCGGCTTTCTACCGGTATCAATTTCTGGGGATTTGGATAGCTGGAGGTTGCCGGAAAAATCGAAAAGGGTAAAATCGCCCCCTTTAGGTAGAGAATTAGGGTTTATGGTTTTGAGGAAGGTGTGATAATAGTGCATTAACCGAGGCTTTTGGTAGCGGTTCCCACAGACGGCGCCAATGATGATGCCAAAAATCGTACCTGTTAACCCCGAGCCTGACGACTGAGAACGAGCACGATTGAGGCCTTCCAGTACCTGAAACAAAGGCAACGAGGTGTGATCTCGTCGCCCCTCCGATGCTTAAGTCAGAGAGAGAATTATGTGAAAAATTGTATATTGGAATATTGTGTAAAAACATACCTGAATAATGAGGTCTAGTATTATATTTATAGATGTTGGAGTTAGAGTCCTGAAAGGATTCAACTACCTGCAGTCCTTATCACGTAAGGTGTTTGTGTTGTGTTAGAAGTGCACAATTTGTGTTAGGATAAAATTTGTAATGAACTAAGGGTTTGTACTTAAGTAGGACTAGTATTCCTTGACTCGACTTTATAATGACTCGACCTTAGAATTAGCCCATTTGGAGTGGGCCAAGATCAGTTCGGGTCAAGTAGCTCGAGCTCGAGCCTATCAATATTTTTTCCTCATCATTTTCAAATCATAATTTTTATTTGTCGCACACAATCAATATCTCTAAACTTTGTTTATTTGTCTCACTTTTGTCCTCAATTTTTTTCGTCCATTCTTGTGCTTAAGTTTGAATTAATTAGCATATGTTATCATTGATGTGATCCAAAGATTCTTTTAGCTCGATTTGAAATAAGGTATATTTTGTTGAACTTTTGTATTTTTACTTATTTTAAAATATGATGTACAAATAAGTCTTTTTATGTATACTCTTATTAAATTTTTTGGATCAAAATTATCACTAGGGACAAATATGTTAATTAATGAAGGGTCGAGAAAAATAATAAAAAAAGTGTACAAACTATGAAAAACGACCCTTTGCGCATGGAACCACAAGTTGAGGATATTCATGCCAAGAGAGAGAGAGAGGGAGGGAGAAGAGAGAAATTATTCAACTTTTATAAAAGAGTCTTCTAACAATTATATTATTCAACGTCGCAATATTTAAATGAAAATTAAGAAAAGAACAAATTCTTTATTTTTGGCTTTAAAAATTATTATTTTTGTCCAAAAAACAAAGAAACATGTAAATTAGTTCAAGGAGTTTAATTTATTATTTTTTGAAAATCTAACAAATAACATCATAATCATGTCATTTATCATTATGATGATAAAATATCGATATTGTGATAGTATATATGGAACAATGTGATTGGGTAGTTCAATTTTTATAAGAAAAATAAATGTGAAATATAATAGGTTACCACATCACTAATATTCTATCATTATGAGAATAAATAGCATTACTCATAACATTTACTCACTGTTTGAACTTTGAACCAATAACTCAACGACTTGCCCAGATCAATGCCGAGTAAATTTACTAGATTTATGCCAATTTCAAATTTTTAGAAGTTTTGAAATGGTCCAAAATTAAACTCATGTTTGGTGTAAATAAAAATTTATTTTTTAATAATTTTTGATAAAAATTAATGAAATATGTGATTGAAAAGTTGTGAATACTATAAAAGATATGATTAAAATTAATTTATTGTCTTCTATTTATTTTTTGACCAAATTCCAAGTCACACCAAACATGGGAAAAAAAAGAAAAAGAAAAATCCATTATAAAGTATCGGCCATAATTTTGACTTCTTGGTTTTAGTCAAAACTTCTTGGCTTTTCTCCAAGTTTTCAGAAGATAATTCAAAGTTTTCTAAAAGTCAGTAATTACACTCTTGACCATTATACTACTTCAGATCTCAAGTCCCGACGCTTCCTGCGCTAAATCACACGACTTGGGCTCCAGCTTCATGTCGTCTTCACGAGAAAAATCTCTAGCGAAAGATCCCATGAAAGAAAAGCGAAACTCAAAGCTTGAAATCAGAGGACAAAAGTAGAATTAGGGCCCTTTCTGATTTCTAATAATTAATGTTCCTAATTATTTTTTGACTTTCACACGGATACAATAAGTATGTAGTTATCCAACCATACCAACTCAATAATTTTTGAATGAGTTACACTCATTTATGTAGCATAATTTTATTCTCAACCCCGCTTAAATAATATAATTCTTCGATTGTGACGAAGTTAAAAGCAAAAAAACCCTAAACTTGCAAAATCATAATTTCAGAACCTTAGTAATTTGAAGTGCAAGAGATATTGATGGAAAAATGACATTAAGAAATCAATCAAATAAATACCGAAAGTGAAGAATCATAAGCAATGACTTATGAAATACTGGAAACTGTCAACCGTTCAAAGTGAAAAATTAAGAAACGAAAGTGGGAGCAGTTGGGTTTTGTGTTGGTGTATCATTTTCGTAATAATTAGGATTCCTTGGTTTTTGGATTGCTTGGGGTACTTTATTTTTGTTCTCATTTCCCGTAGTCACTATAATCAACATTATTCTTATATGAATTGGCAGACAGCTTCTTCGTACCATGGCTTGTTTTCAGTTTCTTCTTAACAGACTCTGACATCGTGAGTTTGATTGGATGTTAGATATTAATGTATTGTATAAGAGCAATATTATCTTTTCATTTTTAGGGCTTCTACCATTTTCCTCTTCACATTGGAAAGAAATAGACCAAATGATTTAACATGATACAAAGATCCTAAATTTAAATCTCATAATCATCGATTTATTAAAAATGTGCAGCATTAGATTTTGATAGGTTTTTAAATCCATTGGAGAACATGTTAAAAATAATATATGAGTAATTAAGAGGTAAACTTGCACAAGCTTTTAAATGAAAAAGGTCGCCAAAATGAACTCTTACCAGCCAAGAAGAAAAGCAAACACAAAGAAATAATTACTTTTCAAATCCACTTAAAAAGACTCCCACTAGCGGCTTATCAGACCCCTTGAGACAGAACTAATCACTCCAAAGATTCACAAGAGAGCTCTGCAACTGGATCGATTCTGCAGGTCTTGGAAGATGGAAAAACTTGTTACAAAGGTAAAAGCTTATTACTGTCTAGTTTCTGTGTTTCCAACATTACTCTCCAAAGAGACTCAGCTAGGGAGAGGAAAGAACTTGTTCCACAGGTAAAAGCTTATCACGCACACACTGTGTCTAATCAGCCATATGAGCTTCTTTGGCAACAACGGACTTGACAATCTTTTGATTAAACAAAATTGCAAGTAAACAAGTTGAGCTAAAGCCATCAACAAAATCACCAATTCTCTCTCTTTCTCTTCCAAGATCTTCTATCTTGCCTTCTTTGAATTGACTTATACCCAAAGAAGGGTAAACAAAATTCACAACCAGGTTGAGCTAGTGCCATCAACAAAATTCTCACTCTGATCTCCAATTCTCTCTCTTTCTCTTCCAAGATCTTCTATCTTCATCTGACCGGCCTTCATTGAATTGCCTTAAACCCAAAGAAGGGTAATCATATTTTTACATGTACTCTTAAGTACAATATCATATAATAATATCGAATTTAATTATATTTGACGACCCTAATAAAAGTCTGCTTACTTTCATAATTTAGGTTTTCTTACCAAGATTCTGCTTGTTGTTATGCATCCAGACTTTAAACACTTGCCTTTTCACTCCAACTTCATTGCAGAATTGCTGCACCTGTTCGTCATCTTCCTTCTGCATCTTCCACCCTAATCTCTCAGCTAAATTCAGCATTTTCCCCTTCTGTTCTGCTGTAAACTTCGTCCTGAATCTTTTCTTCCCCGCTCTGCTACTCGGTCTACAGCTTTTATTAATTTTCGAACCATATATTGAAGCAACTGTTTACAAAATCTGCTAAATTTTTTATCAAAAGTTTTGTCAATAAATCAATGATTTTGTTTTAAATTATGGATCTCATAAAAAGTTGATAAAAATTTAAAACAAAATCAATAATTAATTTTGTTGCAAATTAATTATAAGTTGCAAAGAGTACACCAAAATTATGCTACAACAACGCGTGTAACTTTCTGAAAATTTCATGGTGAAATTGAAGGTGGCTATAGAACGGAATAACAATATTGTATCGTTTGAAGACTTATTGAAGCCTGAGACAACTGCCTTGAGGTGGAAGCGCCTCATTATGAATGCTTCTAAAGTATGTAAAGATTCATTCTTATAACTATATTGGATTAGTATTTAATTATGAAATGAAAGTCAAAAAATCTAAGAAAAGGAGAAATATAAGTAATGGAAAATTAATTATTCAGTAGCTTCAATAGATGATTGTTTTGATGATGATTGTATTTGATGATTTGTCTTTAACTAAATATATGGACAGGTAGGAAAGGGTTTGTCTATAGATACGAAGGCACACATATTGGTTTTAAAACACTGGATTGAAGCTGTGAGTTACTCTTTTTTCTTGCCATTTTAGAGTTTTTAGGGTTAGCGTACCTCGTGGTGATCTTTTATCTGTGCATTGTAATTTGTGTGTTGCCAAAAACATAATAAGGTGTATGATGACTAGATGTCATTCTCATTTTCCTCGTGGCAGCTATTCACATTTTTTGGAGTTCATTTGTCTTCGCTCAATTACAAGTTATTTACCATCGTCTCAACTATCGTCTGATAATAATATTTGTGAAGTTAACATTAGATAGTTATGTTATTTATGCAGATTGATCTGAGGCATCGTTATGGGAACAACTTACAACTATACTATAAAGTGTGGTCTAAAAGCTCTATCAGCCAGCATTTCTTTTTCTGGTGAGAGAAGTAGTGGTGTCAAATGAGTCGTATCAAGTTACAATTTGAGAGATTTTTTTGCGATCTAACTTGACCGAGGTTGAGTTTGTTTCTTCCTCCACTTATATTGTCAAAACGAATGACAATACATTTTGTTTTTACACTGATAATTGCATTTGTTGATTACGCTTTTCATTTATTTTATTTTGTTCTTCCAAGTGTGCAGTTGGTTCCATACAATCTAAAGTGGAAATCACATATTAATTGAAACTTGAACATATCTACTGTTTAATAGGTTGGATTTTGGAGATGGCAAAGAGGTTGATCTTGAAGACTGCCCAAGATCAAAGCTTGATCAACAATGTGTCAAGTATTTTGGACCAGTATGCGATCAAAATTACATTACCATTTGCAAGAGATTTTTTTTCCTACATTGATGGCATGTTTGACAAATGTTACTGAATAGTATAATTAAAAAAAAAAGGAGCTAAAATCTCATTTAGCCCCTATTTGGTTCAACTAAAAAAGTTGAATAAAATTTAAATCAAAGTTAAAAATTAATTTTAACCATACATTTCATGGATCTACCACTTTTCAATCACATATTTATCAACTTTTATCATAAACCAAACAGGGGCTTATTATATTCTTACATCAATCACATTATTGTTGGATAATTGCCTCAAAAGTCAAAAGTTGGAAGACTCCTATTGCAAATAATAAAAGGTATTTATTAAATAGAAGACTTCTAATTTAAGTTGAGGACAGAATCCTGTTAGAATTTGATCTCCAAGTTATAGTCGATTTTGGAGTCATTATTTGAGTTTGAATTAAACTCTTCTACTTGGTTATTTGGTCCTATAAATAATGAAAGTATTTCATTATTTTGGTGTGTGGCTGTGTGACCTGGGAAGAATTACAAAAGTAAAAGTTTGGCTGCTGGAGCAAGAAAGGCTGCCTGGGTGTTGATTATATATATGTGCAAGAATTGTGGCAGTGATATATACATCTCTTCTCTAGGAACAGAAAGTCAAGTTTGACGGCTGGTGATTTATATACATATAGACACGCAGGGAACTGGAGCTAGAGGGAGGTTGTAGGTTGCTGAATTATATATATACAAATATAGAACAAAGGCAGTGGATTTGCAGCAGGTTCGAGGCACACAATTGGGTGTGGTAAAACTCGAGTTTATTTTACTTTGTAATACTTTGGATCTAGTTGGTGAGTGAAAAATTCTATATGATTGTAACAATTTTTCATATAGTGAAAAAGCTTTGACGGTCCGTTTAATTTGTGCGTTATATTCTTTATTTTTCTTGTTTGCTATTATTCTCCTGAACAACAAAAGATCCTGCGGGTTAAGTAGGAAAGAGGAATTGGTGTGAAATTTCCTAACAATTATATCTTGTATTATTCCTATTTCCATTTTTCAATTTCATTTTATTAATGAATAGATTACTTTATGGATAAATTCTTAAAATGTTATTCTATTCTAAGTAGGGTCTTAATTTTTTTATTCTTCTTTGATATGATCAGAAAGAGAGAGAATATTACGAGTATGTGGTTGTTGATGGAAAAATATTGCACAATATGACCGGAACACCTCTTCACCATGGATCGCCACAGTTGAAATATATCTTTGTAGTGAGCACAGCTAAAAAACTCTACATTGGAGAGGTAAGATCTAAAAAAACTAGAAATACACACGTGATGTTTTTTAAAATTCTCACTCTACGGAATTGATCTCCTAAATATCGGTGCTTAGCTTATGTCAAGCACCAAACAACGTGGTACATTACAATAGATAGTGTAATTAGTTATGAAAGTAAACATTATCTTTTATCACCTATTGTAGTGTTAGGAGATAAATTCCGGAATTGATCTCACATCTATATTTTAATAACATTCAGAAAGAGAAAGGAATTTTCCATCATTCAAGCTTTCTTGCTGGAGGAGCTACATTAACTGCTGGGAGACTCTTGGTAGAAGATGGAGTACTTAAGGTAATTGAATTAAGTTATTCGTCCACCTTAGTTGACAGATTGATGACGTAAAAGTATTTTAATAGTTGGATTGAATGTGTGAGATATAAAAGATGATGTGAGATTGTGTTAAATGCAAATTCTAAGTCATCTGCAATTCAGGATGTACATGTATCAAGATTGAAGGTAAATCGAGGACAATCTTGTCCTTTAATTTCATTATAAAATATAGAACATTTTTATCGAGTCCTAAAGTGTGTTGAAACAGGGCAATGTACTTCACATTTCACGAAGTTGATCTACAAATGCATTAAACTGGCTCTTAGCATTGTTGAAACAAGGCATTGTTACATCTATATTTTAATACCTTGGTTTGGTTTGGTCAAGAATAATGCTAAACTAACAAGGCTCCATCAATCCTGTTAGTAACAAAGGCCAGATGGTCCCCTGTGATAGGTGGGGGAGAAAAAATCCCCCTCCACCCCACCTATGTCGGAAAGCTTGTCTTATCAAGTAAAAGGAATGTGTACCATAAGCTTAAAACTACCAAATAATGTACCTAATCTGCAAACAAATCTGATTTCCTTACGTAATATATATGATTAAAGACTATAAAATTAAGATAAGGAAGGGAAGTATTAAAATATTAATAGAGTCACTATAGTGGACGCTCTTAAGAGAAATAGGATTTATATACTAAATGCTGAACAAATTATAGGTTCCACTTCTCAAACTATCTCAAATCCTAAAGATAAGTCACAATTACGGCATCAAAGATGGTGTGAGATTGTGTCCAGTGTAAATTCGACAAGTCAGGTATAATCCAGGTTGTACATGTAGCAAGATTGAAGTTAAATCCAGGACAGTCTTGTACTTTAATTTCATGATAAAATATGGAACATTTTTATCGAGTTCTAAAGTGTGTTGAAACAGGGCAATGTACTTCACATTTAACGAAGTTGATCTACAAATGCATTAAATTGGCTCTTAGCATTGTTGAAACAAGGCATTATTACATCTATAATTTAATACATTGGTTCAGAAATAGAATGATTGATTTTGAGTGTAAAACTAGTCGAGAATGAATTATTGACTCAAGCTATACTTTCCACATGCTCCCTATAAGAGTGATTGATTTTGAGAGTTAAATGGTGGTCTAGTCCTAATGGTAAGAATAATGCTAAACGAACAAGGCCACATCGATCCTGTTCGTAACAAGGGGCCAGATGGCGCCCCAATGATAGGTGGGGGAGAAAAAATCCCCCTCCCCCTCCACCCCACCTATCACCGGGGTGGGGGGCATTTGCCCATGTCACTAACAGACGTAGCATGTTTATAATGGAAAATCATGTCTTATCAAGTAAAAGGAATATGTACTATAAGCTTGAAATTACCTATAATGTACCTAATCTGCAAACAAATCTGATTCCCTTAGGTAATCTATATGATTAAGACTACAAAATTAAGATAAGGAAGGGAAGTATTAAAGTCTTGGAAGAGTCACTTGTTATGGTGGACGCTCTTAAGAGAGATATGATTTATATACTAAATGCTGAACAAATTATAGGTTCCACTTCGCCAGCTATGTCAAATCCTAAGGATAAGTCACAATTATGGCATCAAAGGATGGGCCACATTAGTGACAAAAGCCTTCAATGCTTAAAAGTACACGGTGGGGTGTTTGTAAATGATTTTATTTTTATGTGAAATTGTATTTTGGATAAACATTTTAGATTGCATTTTGTGCCTGGTGTTCGTAAATCCGTTAATATTCTTGAATATCTACGTGCTAATTTATAGGTGTCGGCATTTGTGCCTACTAATTTGGTTTTAGATTATGTTGATTGTAGATGAGATACAATATATTGCTGCCATTGTTGGTTAAAACGGGTCGTCTATGTGACCCGACCCGATTTGTATGGAATGATTTTTGGAGGGAGGAGTTAAATTTTAAGTTTGAAATCAACCTCCCACCACCCACAACCTCCATATCACTTCCGGTACACCAAAACCATACTATGTGATGTAAAATTTGTTGGAAATATAAACCAACAAAATTCGGGTAGAAGAACATATACAAAATACATCAGGATGTGGCTTGATTTTGTAAGATTGACATCTCTAAATTGGTACTTGGGTTGTGGCTATCAAACTCCTTTCTATTGTGATTGAGTTTCTGATCAAGAAAAGAGTGCAAGACAGTGTGAAAAGCAAGCGATCAAAGACAAGTGATTTAATCTCGTTATTAAAATTTCAAGTAAGTTTTAGCATTCCAAATTCGGTGGGAAGCATGCTAGTAAGATTTACAGCCATGGATGGGGTTACGGATCTGACTTCAAGGCCTGTCAACTAAACTAGGCTTTGACAGCTATATAACTAACCTATTCTCAGACAGAGTGGTATATAGAGAATCACGGCTAAGTTAGGTTTCATTGTACTAGGGATATTTGTTTCCAATGGATTAATTAAACTTGAGAAAGTATCTACAAAACCAAACCCAATGGATGTTGGAACATTTGGAACCTTCCTAAATATATGACAATCATAAAACCCAGAACAGGGCAACCCTTAAACAGAGTCCTAAATTTATGACAATCATAAAACCCAGAACAGGGCAACCCTTAAACAGAGCCCTACTTTTGAAACTTGAAAGGAGGAAAGTGATGGAGCTAAACATAGGATTGTAAAACCACACTAATAGGATTTTTCTTAATACATTTTGATCTAATGCAACCTCTTTACTTTGTTTAGCGCATCTCACCTTCCAGTGGACATTATAAGCCAACTGAGGATAGCCTTGAACGATTTTTATCATTTCTCAAGGACAAAGGAGTCAACCTCGATGAAGTCGAGGTGCATCGTCTGCTTTTTCTGACTTTTTTTTCCCCTGTGATTCAGTATTTCAACTAACAGTGTTGTTGTCTCGTATCTTAACAGATCCGGAAGGCAGATGAAGACTTCGTGAGTCCTAAAGTCTAGATTTGCCTCCGAAATTGCTGGATTACACCTACAGAAAAGAATGAGGCCTTTTCCTATACAATAGGTCTCATATAATTGAATGGGGAATTGAAAACATAAATATATTTATATGTGGTGTGTGTGACTTGAGTGTACCAGAATCATGTGTAAAATGGAGAATTGAAGAGAAATATATGTAATAATGGTGTGTGACTTGAGTGTGCCCGAATCGTCTGTACAATGGGGAGTTGAAGAGAAATATATGTAATAATGGTGTGTGAAATATATGTAATAAAGTTGTGTGACTTGAGTGTTCCAGAATAATCTGCAGAATGGAGAATTGAAGAGAAACTTATGTAATAATGGTGTGTGACTTGTGTGTGTCTGAATCATCTGCAGAATACTCTATTCAGCACTTTTGCTCGCTCGGGGATGGGTTTATCTCCACTTTATTCCTCCATTAATAGAGTTTGACGGATTCTATACCCATCTACGTTTTCATTTACATCAGTCCTCGTCAGAAACAACTGGTGCAAATGTAACAAAGAATTAACTCTTACCAAGTAAAAAGTTATGGTCAATTGCAAGCTTACTGGGGATTCCTCTCAAGTTAGAAGAAGCCACGAACTGTCTCTCTCGTCCTAGTATGGCACCATTTTTGGTTGCGATTGATCTGTCAAAGTCTAAAATAGAAAGAGTCCGTTGTTCCCATTGGTCACAATATTGTTCTTCATTGTACGGAGAACTAAAAAGGAGGAAAACGCTATGAGCCTATGACGGGCTATTAAAGTGGTGCAGCCAGGGAGGTTCAAGCAGCGGAGATGGGCAGGATTTGCATGGAAATGATTACGTCAACAGTGAAAAATTGCATGCAGTTTCGGTCTTGATGTTTCTGGGTCGGGTCAAAAGGATGGTGCTGCTAGATTGGATCATGATCTTTAATTCTGGCCCAAATCGGTTAACAGAATTGGGCTGATTAATAAGTTGCCAACTTTGTGTCAAATTTGTAAAAGATTATGCATGCGTCATTTTCAATAGACAGTTTTAAAGGAACATGTACTTTAATTTTGTCGAGAAATTAGATTAGACTAACGAAATTCTGTTTGGGCTCTAATTTCTCTCCAACTGTGAATTCTTATGTGAAAAAAAAAAAGAGAAAAACTTATATTGATGCTGCTAAGAGTAATTAAATTTTCTATTGGAAGATGTTTATAAAATCGATTTTTTTAGTTCTTCATTTAATCCCAAAACAAATAATTGTTTTTTTTTATTCAGTTTATTTGGCTGATTAATAAGTTGCTAAATATGAAAAAGTTAAAAGGAAATATCATCAAAAATAAATAATACAAGAAAAATCCAAAGTCAAAGAATGAATAGCCAATAGTGGGCGTTCATGCGCCACCAATCATCACATAACTTCCCTTCTTACGTTTCTTTAGCTCTTTCTTCTTCTTTCTTTTTCTTTCTTTCTTTCTTTTTTTTCTGTGTTTTTGTTCGATAAATTTTTAAATAAGTCGAAAGATGGCCATAATTGAAGAAGAAATTGTTAAGATTAGAAACTCTAATTATATAACATCAAAGCAATAAGATAGCTGACACAAAAAATATGCAAAATTAATAGATATTCGACTCAAGTTGAGATTACGTTATTTTCCATTGCTGCTCTAATCCATTATAATGAAAATGTTTACAAGAGAAAAATAGACACCCTAACATTTCTCTTTTTTGAAGATGATATAAAACATTAATGACGGCTCCGTATTATAGGACAAATTATAGCAAAATCGAAATTACAACTGTGAAGTTTCTAAACTATTTTTAATAAAATTATTTAAAAGAAATGATAGCTAAATATTTTTCGGCAACCATCTAAAAGTATTCACGATATGGCTTAGATCGGAACCCAACAATAATGATCTGAGAATCAATGGGATCGAGAAGATTTCATAACGTTATATCTAGCTCATTACAATAATTTGTAAGTCCGTAGCGATTTAATTTTCAAAAGATTCCATTTTAAATAACATCGTATATTTGAAAAATCATAAGCACGGTATTGACACTCACTTAAGTAATTGAAATATGACAATCATATTACACCTACCACGCTTACATTGATATACAAATGACTCGACAAAAAACAAGATATTTAGTCCTTGCTAATTGCTAGCCGATGCTAGTTAAATTTGCCCAAACCCGCACATTCAGCCAAGACAAGAAACTTTCATTAGAAAATAATTAGAACTACACGCAACAGTACTATTGAGACAAAAACTATGAATACTGCATCTTTGCCTCTCCATATGAAGTTTTGATTCAAATTCCAGATTTGAGTCTAAAAATCCTTTTCCAAAAGTCCGCGATCTTGTGAAAATTGTTCATTGGAACAGTGTTTTTAGGGCCATTGAAGATGACCGTACCCCACAATGAGCAGCCATCATTGTTGACACCGTACCAGAATCTAAAATTCCAGTAACCTCAAGGTTGTATTTGAGTTGATAGGTCATGATTGCAGACTCCAATTCTTCGTCGAATTCATCATTCTTGTTATGATTAAGAGGGAGATAACCGAACTCGTTGATATATTTCATGACTTGATAGAGTCCTTTGATGTTATCACCCTTTTTAGAACCTTGGAAGTTTTTGAGACTCGAGAAGCCGGACGGGGCTGCGGTAACCTCATACACGTACGTGAGAGGGCGGGACAGAGTAAGGGGGACAAGGAAAAGAAGGAAGAAGGATAAGAAAACTTCAAGACTAACAATGGATGTTATGATCAGAATTGTTGCCAATTGTACAAAGAGAGATTATTTATACTATAAATTATGTTCTAATTTAGGAAAGAAAATTATGGAAATATTGGTGGAAAATCCATTGGATATTATGCCCAGAAGGGAGTATTTTTGCAATATTTTTTAACAAGGCAGATATTTCGCAATGAATGATTAAAATATGGAAAACTCTGGTGCAAAGGTGGTTGAGAATATGACAAAAAATGAAAAACGTCCCTTCATATCCTTAAAATATCACATGAAAAATATTCAATTGTAAAAACTCCTTTTTTGAGAAAAAAAAATTGAAGTTTTAAAGTATTTGTCATTAATTATATTTTTCATATCTACATATTATTGATATTATGCAATAATTTTGTGACAAGTGTTATAGTTATATTTTATAATTTTGTATAATATAGAAATTTTATAAAATTTATATTCTCTCCATTTTTAATGTACAGATATCACTAATTTATATATTATTAAGATTGTGCAATAATTTTGTGACAAATGTTATATTTTTGTTTTATCATTTTGTATAATATAGAATTTTACATAAAACTTGTATTATCTCTAGGCTTGGACATGATTTCGATTGGGTTGGTTTTGAGCTTAACTAGAAATCGAAATCGGCTTGTTCATCTCAAATCAATCCAATCCAATTGTTGAAATCGAACCAAACCAAACCAAATCGGTTTGGGTCAGTTTGGTTCGGTTAGTCGTTTCGAACATTTGTTCAAGATAAAAAATTTGCATATCCAAGTTAAAAAAATTGTCTGTCTATATATATAATTTTTTTTTTTTTTTTTTTGCTTGTGTAGTACGTATTAATAATATATATAACGTAAAATGGCAAATGGTCGGTTTTTCAAAAAATCATCCTAGCAATTACATCAAAATAAAAAAAAATAAAAAAAAAAAAAGGCCAAAATCTCAATTTAGATTTTACAATAAACAATTCTTCTCCTTGAATTTCTTTTCTTTTGGAACTTGGAATTTTGGTAGAAAAAGTATAGACAGTAAACAAATGATTTGAGAATTAATTATATTTATGCTTTTATTATTTTATTTTTTTAAGTTTGAGAATATGAATTTTACAATGAAAATAAAAAAATAAAAAAAAGTATTAACCAGTTAAGTTAGTTAATTTATAGGTTGGTTGTTTTAACCGCATTCAAACTAACCCGACTTTTCAATGGTTAAAATTACTCAAACCAAACCGATTTGTTGGTTCAAACCGACCCTACTGGGTTTGATTGGTCGGTTTAATCGGTTTTTCGATTTTTTTTTTTTTTTTGCCAGCCTCTTTATCTCCATTTTTATGTACAAATATCACTATTAGTAATATGTTAGCGAATTCGTGAGAAATTTATTTGATACCTAGAAAGTTAATAAGACAGTTTCTTCAAGTTATTGTACCTGATTATATTTTTTATGTTGTAAATGCTAGAATGTGTGTGTGTGTGTGTGTTTGTGTTTGTGTGTCAATGACCATAATAAGGTCTTCTACTCGTATTATACATTTCTAATAAAATGGTAATGGGATCTAACTGGCCAAGAATCGGGTCAAGCAATTTGGAGTAAGCATATCAGTTTTAATTGAATTTAATTACTTGCATTGGATTTCTTGATATTATACCTTGTGGAAATTACAATCAATCGGATTTTTTAAGTTTCAACATCAACATTTAGATTTAAAGTATTTTTATACAAAAATCAAATGATAATATAAACATTAAATATTAGTAAATTTACAAACTCACCCCCGACCAAAATACTCACCCCACCCAATTTAAATTAATCTACACACCCATTCCATCTCATCCACCCAAACCCTAAATCATTTACCACTTTATTCTTTCTACCATTTCTCCTCTCTCTTCTATATCCTACCTATTCTCGGGCAACACATCAACTCTGGCGACATGGCACATCCAGTAATACAACGAGAAGTCGCTCGAAGAGACATTGTACTTGTCGTGTCATGCCTCTGCGGCAGCGTTGGGGCGTGGCATCAGAGGCGTAGCCACCGCGTCTCGTAGCTGTAGCGTCGTGTTGCGCCTCTGTGCATGGATGCGCATCGCTCGAGAAGAGCATCTCTGCTGGCAGAGTTGAGGCATGATGCAGTGGTTTTGGGTTCTCTTGATTTGCATTTGCCTGGCGTCTGTGGTGGGGTCACAATTGTGGTTTACGATGGCGTTGCATTTCCTTGGATTTTGAACTTTTCTCCGGCGATTTGCTGTGGTTTTTTGTTGTGATTTTATGACATGTTTTCTATTGGTTTTTGAGGTGGTGGTAGTGTGTGGCGGTGGTGATGGGGACGTGTTTATGGATTTTTTTGGTACGGGTGGTGGTTGTGGTACAGTGTAGATGGAGATAGAGGAGATGGTGGTGGTGCTAGCCGTCGTGACGATGGCAATGGCGGTTATTGTGGATATGTGGTGGTGTTGGTGTTGACGATGGTAGCGTAAGTGGTGGTTTTGGTGGTGGTGGTGCTGCAGGGTTTGGGTTGGGTTGTGTTATGTTATGTTGGGAGTGATTGTGACTAATTATTTAGGTGTTGTGATCAATAAATTGTTAATTTGTGACCAATTATTAATATGTGATCTAGAAAAATGTGTAAATGTGATTCAGAATTTGGTAAATTGTGATCAATTAATTTGATAATTTGTAACCGTGAAATAAGTTGTAATCTATAAAATTGTGATTTGTAATCGATAAATAAATTGTGACCTATAATATTTTTTATATTTGTAACCAAAATATAATTTGTAACTGATTAATTTGATAACTTCTGACCAAGTTATAAGAATCCATATCTTAATATATTTAATTAATAAAAAATATATTTAATTAATTATTTTCTAAACAAAATTTAATAATATTCGATTTTTGAAGTTTTAAACTTTGTTTCTTAATTTGGAAATGAGTCATAATTAATCTGTTAGTTATTAAATTTTCTCTTTTAACTTTGAAGGGACCTGATTAGACCCATTAAGCAAAGGTCCATTATATTGATATGATCAACTCTTGATGGGTCAAGAGAGATTGCACTCTTAGTCTAATTGAAAAGTTATTGAAGATGTGTGTAAGCAACAATTATATCCTCTAACTTATAGTTTGTACATACCCGTCGACCATTTTGAATATTCGAAACAAGGTTAAAATGATCGAAACAATGAAACAATCTTTTTCAGATATCCAATTTCATTATGATAGTATTATATTTAGAAATATCGTTGGATACTAACACATTCACTAAATTTCACAAGTTCTATCAAACTAGATGAAACAGTATTCCTTTGTGTTTCGATAGTATCATATTCGAGAATATCTAGTTACACAATAACAATCCAAACACTCTGTTTTTTGGTTTTTAGGTTTTGTTACGTCTCTCTTGATGAGGCTCCAAAAGAGGTCCACGCGACAGCTAATTAGAAACCTAAAAAAGGTTCACACTCGACGTCCTCACCATGATCGAACCGAAGTCATACGGTAAGGACGGTGAAGTGGTAAACCACCTCATTAATCATCGGGGACTTCTAAGAGCATCTCTGACCCACTTCATGGATTGAATTTAGGTGGCATTTATATAGAAAGATTTTTAATTTACCTAGTATTAATATCTAATGAACAGATAGTCATTTCAATTTTCATCTCCAATGGATTTCGTCTATAGAAAAATGACCTATATAAACTAAGCACTGATAACACACATTAACTAATTGATGAATAAGTTTATAGTAGGTTGAGATATTAAAAGATCCACCAATTAATTGATGTATCATGTCACCATTATATTAAACGAGTGGTGTAACACTCTATATAATTAAAATTTCATGCTAATGTATATTCAAAAGGAGAGTAAGAGATTCTACATCTAGATGGTTCTTTTAAGTCTATTTTTTTCCTGCCACATCACTTAGATATGAAGCATGTTTGAGTCTCACATATTGTGCAGACCTAGATCTTTAAGTCCATCTTATGAGTCAAATAAGCTGTAAAGAGAAAATTTGGCCATGTTTTTAACTTTTCTTGAGACTAGTTTTTTGCATGTGATTGTGTTGTCTTGAAGGTAATGTTAGCTTGTTCAATGTGAAGAATTAACGAGCGAAATGTATATTTTGATTCAATAGAAGTTGTTGGGTAGATGAATATGTTTTGCTCATAAGTTTGTCCCAATAGCCACTCAAGTACTAAAACTTTTTCATTTGAAATATTTGCCATTTAATTTCATAACAAGAACTATCTTATTTTGCTTCTCTTTGCGAATCAAAAGAATTTAAAGTTGCAATTAATGCCCATAATCAGAGTAAAGGAGTTTTATAGAATGGGAATGGAAATTCAGACGAAAGGACTATTATAGGGTTTGCTTGTTGCACTTGGAAGCAACCAAGTTGATGAATGAGAAGCTAACACACGATTCTCCACTTTTTCATATATGTTCTCTCTAAGGTCTGAGATTCTTTTTTTTTTTCGGCTTCTTGAATGCGTGCATGTTTTCACCGAAATGGAAAAGGATTCATAGACAAAAACCAAATAGAGGCAAAGTTTACAATAAATTGTAAATTAGGCTATTAGTCCTATAGTAAACCAAATAAGATCTAGATAAAATAAAATGGAAGAAGCCAGGGGCGGAGCCCAGTAAGGTCCAGTGCAGGCATAGGCCGCACTGAACTTTGGGCCCAACCCAATTCTTTTTTTTTTTCTTTTTGAGAATTGGCCTATTTGACTGTCCAATTTAACAGCCCAATAGAAAAAAAATGAAACAAAAAAAATAGGGAACAATACATAAATCAGATATTAAGAATCGTCCATTTCAAAAATACAAAAACAAGTTTCAAATTTCAAACATCAGGTTTTTTAAATTTTAATTTATGAAATAATAAATTATTAAATCAATTTATTATTAAATATTTAATTATAATATAATATAATTAACCCACCCCACCTCCACCACCCTACCGTTCCATGGACTATTCCGGTGACTGCTCCTCTCCGACGATCGTTACGGCGACTGCTTCGATTCCGACGACTATTCTGATAACCGTCCCGCCACAGATTTATTCCGACGACTGCTCGGATTCTGGCAATTGTTCCAACTCCGACGAATATTCCGTCGACAACTCCACCATACTTTTTTGTGTGCAATTAACATGATTTTTGACCTTTTGATTGTTACCTGTGACTATTAATATAAAATGTGATCTGTACATTTGAACCGTGACTCTACAAAACAAGTAAACAACATGTGACCTGTTAATATTGATCTGTAACCCGCATATATTGATTTGTGACCTATAAAAATGATTGACTTATGAACTTAAACTTGTGATCAGTGAACTGTGATCTTAACAACTCACAACTCATTCATTGCAAATCGGTCACGAATCAAAATTTTATAGGTCAGATTATTCATCGGTCACGAATCAAAAATTTTATTGGGCACAACTCATTTTAAGTCAATTCAAAAATCTTATAGGTTACGATTTGTTCAGGTCACAATTCAAAAATTTTATAGGTCACAGTTCATTCATCGATCACAAATTAAAAATTTAAAAGTCACAATTTGTTAATCGGCCACAAATCACAAAATTTATAAGTCACACAACGTATTTTACGATTACAAAACATCAAATTAATTTATCACAAATTATTTCGAGGTCACAAATTAAAAATTTTATACGTCACAATTTAATTCATTGGTCACAGATCAAAAAATTATAGATCACAGTTTATCGATATGTCACATATTTCCAAATTTCTTGGTCACAAATTATCGAAATTTAAGGTCACATATTAATAATGAGTCACAATGAACCAAAATGTCGGTCACATACACCAAATACCCCATCCCCCGTCCCGATCCTCCACCAATATTTAGTCACAAATCAACCAAATAATTGGTCACAAATACTACCCCACCCATCCTCGTCACAACACCACCCAAACCACCATCGTCGCCCCCGCACAAAAACACCACAGCCACAATAACAACAAAAAACAACCACACCAATCGGTTATGATACTTCTTGACTGGAAGTAGTCAGTGATCTCCCTTACGATAAACCTCAAAGTATTTTAGAGATTCGAAGTCAGAAAAGCTACAGAGAGAGTGTGGCATATGAAAAAGAAAGTGGGAAGTGCTAGTGCTACCATGAGTAATTTTGTAGAAAAGTATTTTATCAGAATGTATTTGCTGGTGTGATGAATAAAGCAAAGAGAAATTCCTGTGTTTATAGTGTTATAAGTAGGGGTTGAGGCTTTGTTCTTTTTCAACTATTTTTTTCATTTTCATTTCCTTTTTCCAAAAATTTACGAAGATCATCGGCTAATTCGACTTCATTCGTGTCAGCTTTACTAACCTTAGTAAATTGTCTTAGAATATCGTGAATCACTTCCTTTTTACTGTATTTTTGAGGAAAAAACCCATTCACGATTGTAGAATCAAAACTCAAAATCAGGATCGGTATATATCATTTTAACCAGTGTTTATCTTTCCAAGACCTGTCGTGCCAACTATTGATATAACTTGTAGTTCCTCAGATCCTTCAGTGATAACTTTGGTCACATTTTTGGCCTCATCTTCAAAGCCAGCAGCGGATCCAAAATAAGAAGTCAGTTACGGCGGCTATCGACCATCGACAACCAGTAGCAAAGTCAACTACGTCCATTCAAATTGATGTCCTTGTGTCTGGCCTTCAAATTTCTTCACAGCAACCACCGACGGCGGTTATTGTAAATTTTCGCAGATCCAGAATGCGCAGCCTCGTCCCCTTGTCTGGTGTCGGACCCACCGCTGGCGACGATCGATCCAGAGTTAGAAGTCAGCTAGGGCAGTCGTCGACCGTCGACGACCAATAGCAAAGTCAACTACGTCCATTCAAATCTTTATACATAAAGATGGTTATATTCCATTTGACAAAACGATCTGCGAAGAAGAAAGAGTACAGTGAATTATTTAAGGGTTAGGTATCGTGTTTCATGGTATTTGTACCATTGATTATGTCGGGAACCCCACATCGTGGACCCATCATTTTGGACAAGGTATCGGAATCTATAATTCCCGTAGTGTCCAGGTGTTAATTGAGTTGGTAAGTAAGGATCGTTGATTCCAACTCATCATCGAATATATCCTTGTTGAGATCAAGAATATCGAGATAACCTGTCGGTTATGATACTTCTTGACTGGAAGTAGTCCGTGATCCCCCTTACGATAAACCTCAAAGTGTTTTAGAGATTCGAAGTCAGAAGGGCTACAGAGAGAGTGTGGCATAAAAATATGATGAAAAAGAAAGTGGGAAGTGCTACTGCTACCATGAGTAATTTTGTAGGAAAGTATTTTATCAGAATGTATTTGCTGGTGTGATGAATAATGCAAAGAGAAACTCCTGTACTTATAGTGTTATAAATAGGGGTTGAGGCTTTGTTCTCTTTCAATTATTTTTTTCATTTTCATTTCCTTTTTCCAAAAATTTACGAAGATCAATCGTCAATTCGACTTCATTCGTGTCAGCTTTACTAACCTTTGTAAATTTCTTAGAATATCGTGAATCACTTCCTTTTTACTGTATTTTTGAGAGAAAAAACCCATGCACGATTGTAGAATTAAAACTCAAAATCAGGATCGGTATATATCATTTTAACCAGTGTTTATCTTTCCAAGACCTTTCGTGCCGACTATTGACATAACTTGTAGTTCCTCATATCCTTCCATGAGAACTTTGGTTACACTTTCGGCCTCATCTTCAAAGCCAGCAGCGAATCCAAAATAAGAAGTCCGTTACGGCGGCTATCGACCATCGATGACCAGTAGCAAAGTCAACTACGTCCATTCAAATTGATGTCCTTGTGTCTGGCCTTCAAATTTCTTCACAGCAACCACCGACGGCGGTTATTGTAAATTTTCGCAGATCCAGAATGCGCAGCCTCGTCCCTTTGTCTGGTGTCGGACCCACCGCTGGCCAGCGACTGATCCAGAGTTAGAAGTCAGCTAGGGCAGTCGTCGACCGTCGACGACCAATAGCAAAGTCAACTACGTCCATTCAAATCTTTATACATAAAGATGGTTCTATTCCATTTGACAAAACGATCTGGGAAGAATAAAGAGTACAGTGAATTATTTAAGGGTTTGGTGCCGTGTTTCATGGTATTTGTGCCATTGATTATGTCGGGAACCCCACATCGTGGACCCTTCATTTTGGTAAAGGTATCGGAATCTATAATTCCCGTAGTGCCCAGGTGTTATTTGAGTTGGTAAGTAAGGATCGTTGATTCCAACTTATCATCGAATATATCCTTGTTGAGATCAAGAATATCGAGATAACCATGTCGGTTATGATACTTCTTGACTGAAAGTAGTCCGTGATCCCCCTTACGATAAACCTCAAAGTGTTTTAGAGATTCGAAGTCAGAAGAGCTACAGACAAAATGTGGCACAAAAATATGATGAAAAAGAAAATGGGAAGTGCTACTGCAGCCATGAGTAATTTTGTAGGAAAGTATTTTAGCAGAATGTATTTGCTGGTGTGATGAATAATGCAAAGAGAAACTCCTGTATTTATAGTGTTATAAGTAGGGGTTGAGAATTTGTTCTTTTTCACTTATTTTTTTCACTTTCATTTCATTTTTCAAAAAATTTACGAAGATCATCGACTAATTCGACTTCATTCGTGTCAGCTTTACTAACCTTAGTAAATTGTCTTAGAATATCGTGAATCACTTCCTTTTTACTGTATTTTTGAGAAAAAAAACCCATGCACGATTGTAGAATTAAAACTCAAAATCAGGATCGATTTATATCATTTTAACCGGTGTTTATCCTTCCAAGACCTTTCGTGCCAACTATTGATATAACTTGTAGTTCCTCAGATCCTTCGGTGAGAACTTTGCTTACATTTTCGGCCTCATCTTCAAAGCCAGCAGCGGATCCAAAACAAGAAGTCAGTTACGGCGGCTATCGACCATCGACGACCAGTAGCAAAGTCAACTACGTCCATTCAAATTGATGTCCTTGTGTCTGGCCTTCAAATTTCTTCACAGCAACCACCGACGACGGTTATTGTAAATTTTGGCTGATCCAGAATGCGCAGCCTCGTCCCCTTGTCTGGTGTCGGACCCACCGCTGGCCAGCGACTGATCTAGAGTTAGAAGTCAGTTAGGGCAGTCGTCGACCGTCGACGACCAATAGCAAAGTCAACTACGTCCATTCAAATCTTTATACATAAAGGAGGTTATATTCCATTTGACAAAACGATCTGCGAAGAAGAAAGAGTACAGTGAATTATTTAAGGGTTAGGTATCGTGTCTCATGGTATTTGTTCCATTGATTATGTCGGGAACCCCACAATGTGGACCCATCATTTTGGACAAGGTATCGGAATCTATAATTCCCGTAGTGTCCAGGTGTTAATTGAGTTGGTAAGTAAGGATCGTTGATGCCAACTCGTCATCGAATCTATCCTTGTTGAGATCAAGAATATCGAGATAACCATGTCGGTTATGATACTTCTTGACTGGAAGTAGTCCGTGATCCCCCTCACGATAAACCTCAAAGTGTTTTAGATATTCGAAATCAGAAGAGCTACAGAGAGAGTGTGGCATAAAAATATGATGAAAACGAAAGTGGGAAGTGCTACCGCTGCCATGAGTAATTTTGTAGGAAAGTATTTGCTGGTGTGGTGAATATTGCAAAGAGAAAGTCCTGTATTTATAGTGTTATAAGTAGGGTTTGAGGCTTTGTTCTCTTTCAATTATTTTTTTCATTTTGCATTTCTTTTTCCAAAAATTTACGAAGATCATCGGCTAATTCGACTTCATTCGTGTCAGCTTTACTAACCTTAGTAAATTGTCTTAGAATATCGTGAATCGCTTCCTTTTTACTGTATTTTTTAGAAAAAAAACCCATACACGATTGTAAAATTAAAACTCAAAATCAGGATCGGTATATATCATTTTAACCGGTGTTTATCTTTCCAAGACCTATCGTGCCAACTATTGATATAACTTGTAGTTCCTCAGATCCTTCAGTGAGAACTTTGGTTACATTTTTGGCCTCATCTTCAAAGCCAGCAGCGGATCCAAAATAAGAAGTCAGTTACGGCGGCTATCGACCATCGACGACCAGTAGCAAAGTCAACTACGTCCATTCAAATTGATGTCCTTGTGTCTGGCCTTCAAATTTCTTCTCAGCAACCACCGACGGCGGTTATTGTAAATTTTCGCAGATCCAGAATGCGCAGCCTCGTCCCTTTGTCTGGTGTCGGACCCACCGCTGGCCAGCGACTGATCCAGAGTTAGAAGTCGTTTAGGCGATCGTCGACCGTCGACGACCAATAGCAAAGTCAACTACGTCCATTCAAATCTTTATACATAAAGATGGTTCTATTCCATTTGACAAAACGATCTGGGAAGAATAAAGAGTACAGCGAATTATTTAAGGGTTTGGTGCCGTGTTTCATGGTATTTGTGCCATTGATTATGTCGGGAACCCCACATCGTGGACCCTTCATTTTGGTAAAGGTATCGGAATCTATAATTCCCGTAGTGCCCAGGTGTTATTTGAGTTGGTAAGTAAGGATCGTTGATTCCAACTTATCATCGAATATATCCTTGTTGAGATCAAGAATATCGAGATAACCATGTCGGTTATGATACTTCTTGACTGAAAGTAGTCCGTGATCCCCCTTACGATAAACCTCAAAGTGTTTTAGAGATTCGAAGTCAGAAGAGCTACAGACAAAATGTGGCACAAAAATATGATGAAAAAGAAAATGGGAAGTGCTACTGCAGCCATGAGTAATTTTGTAGGAAAGTATTTTAGCAGAATGTATTTGCTGGTGTGATGAATAATGCAAAGAGAAACTCCTGTATTTATAGTGTTATAAGTAGGGGTTGAGACTTTGTTCTTTTTCATTTATTTTTTTCACTTTCATTTCATTTTTCAAAAAATTTACGAAGATCATCGACTAATTCGACTTCATTCGTGTCAGCTTTACTAACCTTAGTAAATTGTCTTAGAATATCGTGAATCACTTCCTTTTTACTGTATTTTTGAGAAAAAAAACCCATGCACGATTGTAGAATTAAAACTCAAAATCAGGATCGGTTTATATCATTTTAACCGGTGTTTATCCTTCCAAGACCTTTCGTGCCAACTATTGATATAACTTGTAGTTCCTCAGATCCTTCAGTGAGAACTTTGCTTACATTTTCGGCCTCATCTTCAAAGCCAGCAGCGGATCCAAAACAAGAAGTCAATTACGGCGGCTATCGACCATCGACGACCAGTAGCAAAGTCAACTACGTCCATTCAAATTGATGTCCTTGTGTCTGGCCTTCAAATTTCTTCACAGCAACCACCGACGACGGTTATTGTAAATTTTGGTCGATCCGAATGCGCGACTCGTCCCCTTGTCCGTGTCGGACCCACCGCTGGCCAGCGACTGATCTAGAGTTAGAAGTCAGTTAGGGCAGTCGTCGACCGTCGACGACCAATAGCAAAGTCAACTACGTCCATTCAAATCTTTATACATAAAGGCGGTTATATTACATTTGACAAAACGATCTGGGAAGAAGAAAGAGTACAGTGAATTATTTAAGGGTTAGGTATCGTGTCTCACGGTATTTGTGCCATTGATTATGTCGGGAACCCCACATCGTGGACCCATCATTTTGGACAAGGTATCGGAATCTATAATTCCCGTAGTGTCCAGGTGTTAATTGAGTTGGTAAGTAAGGATCGTTGATGCCAACTCATCATCGAATCTATCCTTGTTGAGATCAAGAATATCGAGATAACCATGTCGGTTATGATACTTCTTGACTGGAAGTAGTCCGTGATCCCCGTCACGATAAACCTCAAAGTGTTTTAGATATTCGAAATCAGAAGAGCTACAGAGAGAGTGTGGCATAAAAATATGATGAAAACGAAAGTGGGAAGTGCTACCGCTGCCATGAGTAATTTTGTAGGAAAGTATTTTACCAGAAAGTATTTGCTGGTGTGGTGAATATTGCAAAGTGAAAGTCCTGTATTTATAGTGTTATAAGTAGGGGTTGAGGCTTTGTTCTCTTTCAATTATTTTTTTCATTTTGCATTTCTTTTTCCAAAAATTTACGAAGATCATCGGCTAATTCGACTTCATTCGTGTCAGCTTTACTAACCTTAGTTAATTGTATTAGAATATCGTGAATCGCTTCTTTTTTACTGTATTTTTTAGAAAAAAAACCCATACACGATTGTAAAATTAAAACTCAAAATCAGGATCGGTATATATCATTTTAACCAGTGTTTATCTTTCCAAGAAATGTCGTGCCAACTATTGATATAACTTGTAGTTCCTCAGATCCTTCAGTGAAAACTTTGGTTACATTTTCGGCCTCATCTTCAAAGCCAGCAGCGGATCCAAAATAAGAAGTCAGTTACGGCGGCTATCGACCATCGACGACCAGTAGCAAAGTCAACTACGTCCATTCAATTTGATGTCCTCGTGTCTGGCCTTCAAATTTCTTCACAGCAACCACCGACGGCGGTTATTGTAAATTTTCGCAGATCCAGAATGCGCAGCCTCGTCCCCTTGTCTGGTGTCGGACCCACCGCTGGCCAGCGACTGATCCAGAGTTAGAAGTCAGCTAGGGCAGTCGTCGACCGTCGACGACCAATAGCAAAGTCAACAACTTCCATTCAAATCTTTATACATAAAGATCCTTATATTCCATTTGACAAAACGATCTGGGAAGAAGAAAGAGTACGGTGAATTATTTAAGGGTTAGGTATCGTGTCTCACGGTATTTGTGCCATTGATTATGTCGGGAACCCCACATCGTGGACCCATCATTTTGGACAAGGTATCGGAATCTATAATTCCCGTAGTGTCCAGGTGTTAATTGAGTTGGTAAGTAAGGATCGTTGATGCCAACTCATCATCGAATCTATCCTTGTTGAGATCAAGAATATCGAGATAACCATGTCGGTTATGATACTTCTTGACTGGAAGTAGTCCGTGATCCCCGTCACGATAAACCTCAAAGTGTTTTAGATATTCGAAATCAGAAGAGCTACAGAGAGAGTGTGGCATAAAAATATGATGAAAACGAAAGTGGGAAGTGCTACCGCTGCCATGAGTAATTTTGTAGGAAAGTATTTTACCAGAAAGTATTTGCTGGTGTGGTGAATATTGCAAAGTGAAAGTCCTGTATTTATAGTGTTATAAGTAGGGTTTGAGGCTTTGTTCTCTTTCAATTATTTTTTTCATTTTGCATTTCTTTTTCCAAAAATTTACGAAGATCATCGGCTAATTCGACTTCATTCGTGTCAGCTTTACTAATCTTAGTAAATTGTCTTAGAATATCGTGAATCGCTTCCTTTTTACTGTATTTTTTAGAAAAAAAACCCATACACGATTGTAAAATTAAAACTCAAAATCAGGATCGGTATATATCATTTTAACCGGTGTTTATCTTTCCAAGACCTATCGTGCCAACTATTGATATAACTTGTAGTTCCTCAGATCCTTCAGTGAGAACTTTGGTTACATTTTTGGCCTCATCTTCAAAGCCAGCAGCGGATCCAAAATAAGAAGTCAGTTACGGCGGCTATCGACCATCGACGACCAGTAGCAAAGTCAACTACGTCCATTCAATTTGATGTCCTCGTGTCTGGCCTTCAAATTTCTTCACAGCAACCACCGACGGCGGTTATTGTAAATTTTCGCAGATCCAGAATGCGCAGCCTCGTCCCCTTGTCTGGTGTCGGACCCACCGCTGGCCAGCGACTGATCCAGAGTTAGAAGTCAGCTAGGGCAGTCGTCGACCGTCGACGACCAATAGCAAAGTCAACTACGTCCATTCAAATCTTTATACATAAAGATGGTTATATTTCATTTGACAAAACGATCTGGGAAGAAGAAAGAGTACAGTGAATTATTTAAGGGTTTGGTGCCGTGTTTCATGGTATTTGTGCCATTGATTATGTCGGGAACCCCACATCGTGGACCCATCATTTTGGACAAGGTATCGGAATCTATAATTCCCGTAGTGTCCAGGTGTTAATTGAGTTGGTAAGTAAGGATCGTTGATTCCAACTCATCATCGAATATATCCTTGTTGAGATCAAGAATATCGAGATAACCATGTCGGTTCTGATACTTCTTGACTGGAAGTAGTCCGTGATCCCCCTTACGATAAACCTCAAAGTGTTTTAGAGATTCGAAGTCAGAAGGGCTACATAGAGAGTGTGGCATAAAAATATGATGAAAAAGAAAGTGGGAAGTGCTACTGCTCCCATGAGTAATTTTGTAGGAAAGTATTTTATCAGAATGTATTTGCTGGTGTGATGAATAATGCAAAGAGAAACTCCTGTATTTATAGTGTTATAAATAGGGGTTGAGGCTTTGTTCTCTTTCAATTATTTTTTTCATTTTCATTTCCTTTTTCCAAAAATTTACGAAGATCAATCATCAATTCGACTTCATTCGTGTCAGCTTGACTAACCTTTGTAAATTTCTTAGAATATCGTGAATCACTTCCTTTTTACTGTATTTTTGAGAGAAAAAACCCATGCACGATTGTAGAATTAAAACTCAAAATCAGGATCGGTATATATCATTTTAACCAGTGTTTATCTTTCCAAGACCTTTCGTGCGAACTATTGACATAACTTGTAGTTCCTCATATCTTTCAGTGAGAACTTTGGTTACACTTTCGGCCTCATCTTCAAAGCCAGCAGCGGATCCAAAATAAGAAGTCCGTTAGGGTAGCTATCGACCATCGACGACCAGTAGCAAAGTCAACTACGTCCATTCAAATTGATGTTCTTGTGTCTTGCCTTCAAATTTCTTCACAGCAACCACCGACGGCGGTTATTGTAAATTTTGGAAGTTCCAGAATGCGCAGCCTCGTCCCCTTGTCTGGTGTCGGACCCACCGCTGGCCAACGACTGATCTAGAGTTAGAAGTCAGCTAGGGCAGTCGTCGACCGTCGACGACCAATAGCAAAGTCAACTACATCCATTCAAATCTTTATAGATAAAGGTGGTTATATTCCGTTTGACAAAACGATCTAGGAAGAAGAAAGAGTACAGTGAATTATTTAAGGGTTTGGTGCCGTGTTTCATGGTATTTTTGCCATTGATTATGTCGGGAACCCCACATCGTGGACACTTCATTTTGGTAAAGGTATCGGAATCTATAATTCCCGTAGTGCCCAGGTATTAATTGAGTTGGTAAGTAAGGATCGTTGATTCCAACTTATCATCGAATATATCCTTGTTGAGATCAAGAATATCGAGATAACCATGTCGGTTATGATACTTCTTGACTGAAAGTAGTCTGTGATCCCCCTTACGATAAAACTCAAAGTGTTTTAGAGATTCGAAGTCAGAAGAGCTACAGACAAAATGTGGCACAAAAATATGATGAAAAAGAAAATGGGAAGTGCTACTGCAGCCATGAGTAATTTTGTAGGAAAGTATTTTAGCAGAATGTATTTGCTGGTGTGATGAATAATGCAAAGAGAAACTCCTGTATTTATAGTGTTATAAGTAGGGGTTGAGACTTTGTTCTTTTTCATTTATTTTTTTCACTTTCATTTCATTTTTCAAAAAATTTACGAAGATCATCGACTAATTCGACTTCATTCGTGTCAGCTTTACTAACCTTAGTAAATTGTCTTAGAATATCGTGAATCACTTCCTTTTTACTGTATTTTTGAGAAAAAAACCCATGCACGATTGTAGAATTAAAACTCAAAATCAGGATCGGTTTATATCATTTTAACCGGTGTTTATCCTTCCAAGACCTTTCGTGCCAACTATTGATATAACTTGTAGTTCCTCAGATCCTTCGGTGAGAACTTTGCTTACATTTTCGGCCTCATCTTCAAAGCCAGCAGCGGATCCAAAACAAGAAGTCAGTTACGGCGGCTATCGACCATCGACGACCAGTAGCAAAGTCAACTACGTCCATTCAAATTGATGTCCTTGTGTCTGGCCTTCAAATTTCATCACAGTAACCACCGACGACGGTTATTGTAAATTTTGGCTGATCCAGAATGCGCAGCCTCGTCCCCTTGTTTGGTGTCGGACCCACCGCTGGCCAGCGACTGATCTAGAGTTAGAAGTCAGTTAGGGCAGTCGTCGACCGTCGACGACCAATAGCAAAGTCAACTACGTCCATTCAAATCTTTATACATAAAGGCGGTTATATTCCATTTGACAAAACGATCTAGGAAGAAGAAAGAGTACAGTGAATTATTTAAGGGTTAGGTATCGTGTCTCATGGTATTTGTGCCATTGATTATGTCGGGAACCCCACAATGTGGACCCATCATTTTGGACAAGGTATCGGAATCTATAATTCCCGTAGTGTCCAGGTGTTAATTGAGTTGGTAAGTAAGGATCGTTGATGCCAACTCATCATCGAATCTATCCTTGTTGAGATCAAGAATATCGAGATAACCATGTCGGTTATGATACTTCTTGACTGGAAGTAGTCCGTGATCCCCCTCACGATAAACCTCAAAGTGTTTTAGATATTCGAAATCAGAAGAGCTACAGAGAGAGTGTGGCATAAAAATATGATGAAAACGAAAGTGGGAAGTGCTACCGCTGCCATGAGTAATTTTGTAGGAAAGTATTTTACCAGAAAGTATTTGCTGGTGTGGTGAATATTGCAAAGAGAAAGTCCTGTATTTATAGTGTTATAAGTAGGGTTTGAGGCTTTGTTCTCTTTCAATTATTTTTTTCATTTTGCATTTCTTTTTCCAAAAATTTACGAAGATCATCGGCTAATTCGACTTCATTCGTGTCAGCTTGACTAACCTTTGTAAATTTCTTAGAATATCGTGAATCGCTTCCTTTTTACTGTATTTTTTAGAAAAAAAACCCATACACGATTGTAAAATTAAAACTCAAAATCAGGATCGGTATATATCATTTTAACCGGTGTTTATCTTTCCAAGACCTATCGTGCCAACTATTGATATAACTTGTAGTTCCTCAGATCCTTCAGTGAGAACTTTGGTTACATTTTTGGCCTCATCTTCAAAGCCAGCAGCGGATCCAAAATAAGAAGTCAGTTACGGCGGCTATCGACCATCGACGACCAGTAGCAAAGTCAACTACGTCCATTCAATTTGATGTCCTCGTGTCTGGCCTTCAAATTTCTTCACAGCAACCACCGACGGCGGTTATTGTAAATTTTCGCAGATCCAGAATGCGCAGCCTCGTCCCCTTGTCTGGTGTCGGACCCACCGCTGGCCAGCGAATGATCCAGAGTTAGAAGTCAGCTAGGGCAGTCGTCGACCGTCGACGACCAATAGCAAAGTCAACTACGTCCATTCAAATCTTTATACATAAAGATGGTTATATTTCATTTGACAAAACGATCTGGGAAGAAGAAAGAGTACAGTGAATTATTTAAGGGTTTGGTGCCGTGTTTCATGGTATTTGTGCCATTGATTATGTCGGGAACCCCACATCGTGGACCCATCATTTTGGACAAGGTATCGGAATCTATAATTCCCGTAGTGTCCAGGTGTTAATTGAGTTGGTAAGTAAGGATCGTTGATTCCAACTCATCATCGAATATATCCTTGTTGAGATCAAGAATATCGAGATAACCATGTCGGTTCTGATACTTCTTGACTGGAAGTAGTCCGTGATCCCCCTTACGATAAACCTCAAAGTGTTTTAGAGATTCGAAGTCAGAAGGGCTACATAGAGAGTGTGGCATAAAAATATGATGAAAAAGAAAGTGGGAAGTGCTACTGCTTCCATTAGTAATTTTGTAGGAAAGTATTTTATCAGAATGTATTTGCTGGTGTGATAAATAATGCAAAGAGAAACTCCTGTATTTATAGTGTTATAAATAGGGGTTGAGGCTTTGTTCTCTTTCAATTATTTTTTTCATTTTCATTTCCTTTTTCCAAAAATTTAGGAAGATCAATCCTCAATTCGACTTCATTCGTGTCAGCTTGACTAACCTTTGTAAATTTCTTAGAATATCGTGAATCACTTCCTTTTTACTGTATTTTTGAGAGAAAAAACCCATGCACGATTGTAGAATTAAAACTCAAAATCAGGATCGGTATATATCATTTTAACCGGTTTTTATCTTTCCAAGACCTATCGTGCCAACTATTGATATAACTTGTAGTTCCTCAGATCCTTCAGTGAGAACTTTGGTTACATTTTCGGCCACATCTTCAAAGCCAGCAGTGGATCCAAAATAAGAAGTCAGTTACGGCGGCTATCGACCATCGACGACCAGTAGCAAAGTCAACTACGTCCATTCAATTTGATGTCCTCGTGTCTGGCCTTCAAATTTCTTCACAGCAACCACCGACGGCGGTTATTTTAATTTTCGCAGATCCAGAATACGCAGCCTCGTCCCCTTGTCTGGTGTCGGACCCACCGCTGGCCAGCCACTGATCCAGAGTTAGAAGTCAGCTAGGGCAGTCGTCGACCGTCGACGACCAATAGCAAAGTCAACTACGTCCATTCAAATCTTTATACATAAAGATGGTTATATTTCATTTGACAAAACGATCTGGGAAGAAGAAAGAGTACAGTGAATTCTTTAAGGGTTTGGTGCCGTGTTTCATGGTATTTGTGCCATTGATTATGTCGGGAACCCCACATCGTGGACCCATCATTTTGGACAAGGTATCGGAATCTATAATTCCCGTAGTGTCCAGGTGTTAATTGAGTTGGTAAGTAAGGATCGTTGATTCCAACTCATCATCGAATCTATCCTTGTTGAGATCAAGAATATCGAGATAACCATGCCGGTTATGATACTTCTTGACTGGAAGTAGTTCGTGATCCCCCTCACGATAAACCTCAAAGTGTTTTAGAGATTCGAAGTCAGAATGGCTACAGAGAGAGTGTGGCATAAAAATATGATGAAAAAGAAAGTGGGAAGTGCTACTGCTACCATGAGTAATTTTGTAGGAAAGTATTTTACCAGAATGTATTTGCTGGTGTGATGAATATTGCAAAGAGAAAGTCCTGTATTTATAGTGTTATAAGTAGGGGTTGAGGCTTTGTTCTCTTTCAATTATTTTTTTCATTTTGCATTTCTTTTTCCAAAAATTTACGAAGATCATCGACTAATTCGACTTCATTCGTGTCAGCTTTACTAACCTTAGTAAATTGTCTTAGAATATCGTGAATCGCTTCCTTTTTACTGTATTTTTTAGAAAAAAAACCCATACACGATTGTAAAATTAAAACTCAAAATCAGGATCGGTTTATATCATTTTAACCGGTGTTTATCTTTCCAAGACCTATCGTGCCAACTATTGATATAACTTGTAGTTCCTCAGATCCTTCAGTGAGAACTTTGGTTACATTTTCGGCCTCATCTTCAAAGCCAGCAGCGGATCCAAAATAAGAAGTCAGTTACGGCGGCTATCGACCATCGACGACCAGTAGCAAAGTCAACTACGTCCATTCAATTTGATCTCCTCGTGTCTGGCCTTCAAATTTCTTCACAGCAACCACCGACGGCGGTTATTGTAAATTTTCAGCCTGCATGCGCGTACCTCGTCCCCTTGTCTGGTGTCGGACCCACCGCTGGCCAGCGACTGATCCAGAGTTAGAAGTCAGCTAGGGCAGTCGTCGACCGTCGACGACCAATAGCAAAGTCAACTACGTCCATTCAAATCTTTATACATAAAGATGGTTATATTCCATTTGACAAAACGATCTGGGAAAAAGAAAGAGTACAGTGAATTATTTATAGGGTTAGGTATCGTGTCTCACGGTATTTGTGCCATTGATTATGTCGGGAACCCACATCGTGGACCCATCATTTTGGACAAGGTATCGGAATCTATAATTCTCGTAGTGTCCAGGTGTTAATTGAGTTGGTAAGTAAGGATCGTTGATGCCAACTCATCATCGAATCTATCCTTGTTGAGATCAAGAATATCGAGATAATCATGTCGGTTATGATACTTCTTGACTGGAAGTAGTCCGTGATCCCCCTCACGATAAACCTCAAAGTGTTTTAGATATTCGAAATCAGAAGAGCTACAGAGAGAGTGTGGCATAAAAATATGATGAAAAAGAAAGTGGGAAGTGCTACTCTTGCCATGAGTAATTTTGTAGGAAAGTATTTTATGATAATGTATTCGCTGGTGTGATGAATAATGTAAAGGGAAACTCATGTATTTATAGTGTTATAAGTAGGGGTTGAGGCTTTATTCTCTTTCAATTATTTTTTTCATTTTTATTTCTTTTTTCCAAAAATTTACGAATATCATCGGTTAATTCCACTTCATTTGTGTCAATTTTACTAACCTTTGTAAATTGTCTTAGAATATCGAGAATCCCTTCCTTTTTACTGTATTTTTTAGAAAAAAAACCCATGCACGATTGTAGAATGAAAACTCAAAATCAGGATCGGTATATATCATTTGAACCAGTTTTTATCTTTCCAAGACCTGTCGTGCAAACTATTGATATAACTTGTAGTTCCTCAGATCCTTCAGTGAGAACTTTGGTTACGTTTTCGGTCTGATATTCAAAGCCAGTAGCGGATCCAAAATTAGAAGTCAGTTACGGCAGCTATCGACCATCGACGACCAGTAGCAAAGTCAACTACGTCCATTCAAATTGATGTCCTTGTGTCTGGCCTTCAAATTTCTTCACAGCAACCACCGACGGCGGTTATTGTAAATTTTAGCAGATCCAGAATGCGCAGCCACGTCCCCTTGTCTGGTGTCGGACCCACCGCTGGCCAGCGACTGATCCAGAGTTAGAAGTCAGCTAGGGCAATCGTCGACCGTCGGCGACCAATAGCAAAGTCAACTACGTCCATTCAAATCTTTATATATAAAGATGGTTATATACCAGTTGACAAAACGATCTGGGAAGAAGAAAGAGTACAGTGAATTATTTAAGGGTTTGGTGCCGTGTTTCATGGTATTTGTGCCATTGATTATGTCGGGAACCCCACATCGTGGACCCATCATTTTGGACGAGGTATCGGAATCTATAATTCCCGTAGTGTCCAGGTGTTAATTAAGTTGGTAAGTAAGGATCGTTGATTCCAACTCATCATCGAATCTATCCTTGTTGAGATCAAGAATATCGAGATACCATGTCGGTTATGATACTGCTTGACTGGAAGTAGTCCGTGATCCCTTTACGATAAACCTCAAAGTGTTTTAGAGATTCGAAGTCAGAAGAGCTGCAGAGATAGTGTGGCATAAAAATATGATGAAAAAGAAAGTGAGAAGTGCTACCGCTGCCATGAGTAATTTTATAGGAAAGTATTTTATCAGAATGTATTTGCTGGTGTGATGAATATTGCAAACAGAAACTCATGTATTTATAGTGTTATAAGTAGGGGTTGAGACTTTGTTCTCTTTCAATTATTTTTTTCATTTTCATTTCCTTTTTCCAAAAATTTACGAAGATCATCGGCTAAGTCGACTTCATTCGTGTCAACTTTACTAACCTTAGTGAATTGTCTTAGAATATCGTGAATCACTTCCTTTTTACTGTATTTTTGAGAAAAAAAACCCATGCACGATTGTAGAATTAAAACTCAAAATCAGGATCGGTATATATCATTTTAACCGGTTTTTATCTTTCCAAGACCTTTCGTGCCAACTATTGATATAACTTGTAGTTCCTCAGATCCTTCAGTGAGAACTTTGGTTACATTTTCGGCCTCATCTTCAAGGCCAGCAGCGGATCCAAAATGAGTAGTCAGTTACGGCGGCTATCGACCATCGACGACCAGTAGCTAAGTCAACTACGTCCATTCAATTTGATGTCCTTGTGTCTGGCCTTCAAATTTCTTCACAGCAACCACCGACGACGGTTATTGTTAATTTTCGTAGATCCAGAATGTGCAGCCTCGTCCCCTTGTCTGGTGTCGGACCCACCGCTGGCCATCGACTGATCCAGAGTTAGAAGTCAGCTAGGGCAATCGTCGACCGTCGGCGACCAATTGCAAAGTCAACTATGTCCATTCAAATCTTTATACATAAAGGTGGTTATATTCCATTTGACAAAACGATCTGGGAAGAAGAAAGAGTACAGTGAATTATTAAAGGGTTTGGTGTCGTGTTGCATGGTATTTGTGCCATTGATTATGTCGGGAACCCCTCATCGTGGAGCCATCATTTTGGACAAGGTATCGGAATCTATAATTCCCGTAGTGTCCAGGTGTTAATTGAGTTGGTAAGTAAGGATCGTTGATTCCAACTCATCATCGAATATATCCTTGTTGATATCAAGATTATCGAGATAACCATATCGATTATGATACCTCTTGTCTGGAACTAGTCCGTGATCCCCCTTACGATAAACCTCAAAGTGTTTTAGAGATTCGAAGTCAGAAGAACTACATAGAGTGTGTGGCATAAAAATATGATGAAAAAGAAAGTGGGAAGTGCTACTGCTGCCATGAGTAATTTTATAGGAAAGTATTTTATCAGAATGTATTTGCTGGTGTGATGAATAATGCAAAGAGAAACTCCTGTATTTATAGTGTTATAAGTAGGGGTTGAGGCTTTGTTCTTTTTCAATTATTTTTTTCACTTTCATTTCCTTTTTCAAAAAATTTACGAAGGTCAATCGTCAATTCGACTTCATTCGTGTCAGCTTTACTAACTTAGAAAATTGTCTTAGAATATCGTGAATCACTTCCTTTCTACTATATTTTTGAGAATCAAATAATCATGCACGATTGTAGAATTAAAACTCAAATCAAAATCGGTATATATTTTTTTAACCAGTGTTGTCTTTCCAAGACTTTCCATGCCAACTATTGATATAAATTGTAGTTCCTCAGATCCTTCAGTGAAAAGATTGGTCACATTTTCGGCATCATCTTCAATGCCAACAGCGGATCCAAAATTAGAAGTCAGTTAGGGCGGCTATCGACCATCGACGACCAGTAGCAAAGTCAAATACGTCCATTCAAACTGAAGTCCTTGTGTCTGGCCTTCAAATTTCTTTACAGCAACCACCGACGGCGGCGATTGTAAATTTTAGCAGATCTACCATGCGCGGCCTCGCCCCCTTGTCGGGTGTCGGATCCACCACTGGCCAGCGACTGATCCAAAGTTAGAGTCAGCTAGGGCGGTCGTCGACCATCGACGACCAATAGCAAAGTTAACTACGTCCATTCAAATCGAAGTCCTTGTGTCTGACCTTCAAATTTCACCACAGCAACCACCGACGGCGGCGATTGTAAATTTTGCCGGATTCGGCACGCGTGGTCTCGCCCCCTCACAAGGTGCTGGTTCCGCCACTGGATCAATGTTGGAGTTGGCATACTTAGCCATTTTCTCAGTACAAATAGTAAGTAAAATTCTGCTCTTCTTCTTGTTTTTACGAAATAGAATTTTTAAATCATCCTAGACCATGTTAGTCCACACGTCATCCATGACAATTAAATATTTTCTTTTTCCAAAAATTTACGAAGTTTGTCGACTAATTCGACTTCATTCTTGTCAACTTTGCTAGGCTTAGTAAATATTCTTAGAATATCGTGAAGCACTTCATTTCTACTATATTTTTTAGGAAAAAATACTCATGCACGATTGTAGAATTAAAACTCAAAATCAGGATCGGTATATATCATTTTAACCAGTGTTTGTCTTTCAAAGACTTGATGTGCCAACTATTGATATAACTTGTAGTTCCTAAAGTCCTTCATTTAGAAGTTTTGTTACTTTTCGGCCTCATCTTCAAAGCCAGTGGCGAATCCAGAATATAAGTTAGCTAGGGAGGCCGTCGACCATCGACGACCAATATATAGAAAATCTCTTCTTATTTTTATATAATAAGAAGAGATTTTCTATATATCAAGTGCCTGTCCAACATAATCGATACCTTCTGGAGGAAAAACATTTATAAATTTATACATAAAGATGGTTATATTCCATTTGACAAAACAATCTGAGAAGAAGAAAGAGTACAGTGAATTATTATAGGGTTTGGTGCCGTGTTTCTTTGTATTTGTGCCATTGATTATGTCGGGAACCCCACATCGTGGACCCATCATTTTGGACAAGGTATCGAAATCTAGAATTCTCGTAGTGTCCCGGTGTTAATTGAGTTGGTAAGTAAGGATTGTTGATTCCAACTCATCATCGAATATATCCTTGTTGAGATCAAGAATATCGAGATGACCATGTCGGTTATGATACTTTTTGACTGGAAGTAGTCCGGGATCCCCCTTACGATAAACCTCAAAATGTTTTAGAGATTTGAAGTCAGAACGGCTACAGAGAGAGTGTGGCATAAAAATATGATGAAAAAGAAAGCGGGAAGTGCTATTGCTGCCATGAGTAATTTTGTAGGAAAGTATTTTATCATAATGTATTTGCTGGTGTGATGAATAATGCAAAGACAAAATCCTGTATTTATAGTGTTATAACTAGGGGTTGAGGCTTTGTTCTTTTTCTATTATTTTTTTCATTTTCTTTTCCTTCTTTCCAGAAATTTATGAAGATCATCGGCTAATTCGACTTCATTCATGTCAGCTTTACTAACCATAGTAAATTGTCTTAGAATATCGTGAATCACTTCCTTTCTACTATATTTTTGAGAATCAAATAATCATGCACGATTATAGAATTAAAACTCAACATCAGGATCGGTATATATTATTTTAACCAGTGTTGCCTTTCCAAGACCTGCCATGCCAACTATTGATATAACTTGTAGTTCCTCAGATCCTTCAGTGAAAAGATTGGTCACATTTTCGGCATCATCTTCAATGCCAACAGCGGATCCAAAATTAGAAGTCAGTTAGGGCGGCTATCGACCATCGACGACCAGTAGCAAAGTCAACTACGTCCATTCAAGTTGAAGTCCTTGTGTCTGGCCTTCAAATTTCTTCACAGCAACAACCGACGGCGGCGATTGTAAATTTTGGCTAATCTAGCGTGCGCGGCCTCGCCCCCTTGTCGGGTGTCGGATCCACCATTGGCCAGCGACTGATCCAGAGTTAGAAGTCAGCTAGGGCGATCGTCGACCTTCGACGACCAATAGCAAAGTCAACTACGTCTATTCAAATCGAAGTCCTTGTGTCTGCCCTTCAAATTTCACCACAGCAGCCACCGACGGCGGCGATTGTGGATTTTGACGGATCCAACAAGAGCGGTCTCGCCACCTCGCAGGGTGCTGGATCCGCCACTGGATCAATGTTGGGATTGGCATACTTAGCCACTTTCTCAATACGAGAAGTAAGTAAAATTCTACTCTTCTTGTTTTTACGAAACGGAATTTTTAAATCATCCCATGCTTTGTTTGTCCACACGTCATCCATGACAATTAAATATTTTCTTTTTCCAAAAATTTATGAAGTTTGTCGGCTAATTCGACTTCATTCTTGTCAACTTCGCTAGGCTAAGTAAATATTCTTAGAACATCGTAAAGCACTTCATTTCTAATATATTTTTTAGAAAAAAATACTCATGCGCGATTGTAGAATTAAAACTCAAAATCAGGATCGGTATATATCATTTTAACCAGTGTTTGTCTTTCAAAGACCTAACGTGCCAACTATTGATATAACTTGTGTTCCTAAAGTCCTTCATTTAGAAGTTTTGTTACTTTTCGACCTCATCTTCAAAGCCAGCGGCGAATCCAGAATAGAAGTCAGCTAGGGCGGCCGTCGACCGTTGACGACCAATATATAGAAAATCTCTTCTTATTTTTATATAATCAGAAGAGATTTTCCATCTAACAAGTGCCTGTCCAACATAATCGATACCTTCTGGAGGAAAAACATTTATAAATTTATACATAAAGATGGTTATATTCCATTTGACAAAACGATCTGGGAAGAAGAAAGTGTACAGTGAATTATTAAAAGGTTTGGTGCCGTGTTTCATGGTATTTGTGCCATTGATTATGTCGGGAACCCTATATCGTGGACCCATCATTTTGGACAAGGTATCGGAATCGAGAATTCCCGTAGTGTCCCGGTGGTAATTGAGTTGGTAAGTAAGGGTCGTTGATTCCAACTCATCATCGAATATATCCTTGTTGAGATCAAGATTATCGAGATAACCATATCGGTTATGTACCTCTTGACTGGAAGTAGTCCGCGATCCCCCTTATGATGAAAAAGAAAGCGGGAAGTGCAATTGCTGCCATGAGTAATTTTGTAGGAAAGTATTTTATCAGAATGTATTTGCTGGTGTGATGAATACTGCAAAGTGAAACTCCTGTATTTATAGTGTTATAAGTAGAGGTTGAGGCTTTATTCTTTTTCTATTATTTTTTTTCATTTTCATTTTCTTTGTCCAAAAATTTACGAAAATCATCGGCTAATTCGACTTCATTTGTGTCAGCTTTACTAACCTTAGTAAATTGTCTTAGAATATCATGAATCACCACTGGCTAGGGACTGATCCAGAGTTAGAAGTCAGCTAGGGCAGTCGTCGACCGTCGACGAGCAATAGCAAAGTCAACTACGTCAATTCAAATCGAAGTCCTTGTGTCTGTCCTTCAAATTTCACCAAAGCAACCACCGACGGAGGCGATTGTAAATTTTGGAGGATCCGGCACTCTCGGTCACGCCCCCTCGCAGGGTGTTGGATCCACCACTGGATCAATGTTGGGGTTGGCATACTTAGCCACTTTCTCAATACGAGTAGTAGGTAAAATTCTACTCTTCTTCTTGTTTTTACGAAACGGAATTTTTAAATCATCCCAAGCCTTGTTAGTCCACACGTCATCCATGACAATCAAATATTTTCTTTTTCCAAAAATTTACGAAGTTTGTCGGTTAATTCGACTTCATTCTTGTCCACTTTGCGAGGCTTAGTAAATATTTTTAGAATATCGTGAAGCACTTCATTTCTACTATATTTTTTAGAAAAAAATACTCATGCTCGATTGTAGAATTAAAACTCAAAATCAGGATCGGTATATATCATTTTAACCAATGTTTGTCTTTCCAAGACCTGTCGTGCCAACTATTGATATAACTTGTAGTTCCTAAAGTCCTTCATTGAGAAGTTTTGTTACTTTTCGACCTCATCTTCAAAGCCAGCGGCGAATCCAGAATAGAAGTCAGCTAGGGCAGTCGTCGACCGTCAACGACCAATATATAGAAAATCTCTTCTTATTTTTATATAATCAGAAGAGATTTTCTATATATCAAGTGCCTGTCCAACATAATCGATACTTTCTGGAGGAAAAAAATTTATAAATTTATACATAAAGATGGTTATATTCCATTTGACAAAACGATCTGGGAAGAAGAAAGAGTACAGTGAATTATTAAAGGGTTTGGTGCCGTGTTTCATGGTATTTGTTCCATTGATTATGTCGGGAACCCCACATCGTGGACCCATCATTTTGGACAAGGTGTCGAAATCTAGAATTCTTGTAGTTAGGGATGTCAATGGGCCGAGCCGAGCCGGCTCGGCCCATACCCACACGAGCTCGGCTCGTGCGAACTTAAGCTCGGCTCGTTGGATTTTGGGCGAGCTCGGCTCGTGCTCGAGCTCGCCCAAGGCGAGCCGCTCGGCGAGCGGCTCTCCGAGCCTGCTCGTGGCTCTTCCTAGACGAGCCCACGAGCCGCTCGGCTCGTGGGCTCGTCTTTTTTTTTTTTTCCTAACATTCTATAATCCCCTCCTACATTTTTTTTAAAATAATAAGAACAAAATTTTATTTGTTGAGTTTTGTTTTTTGTTTACCCTTTTATATTTTATTAAACATAAAATATACACATTTTATAAACAATTTTTTTAAAAAATAAACCCTCCTCCTTTATCCGGGTTTGGGACCGGCTACTTCAATTTCGAAATAGGACCAAACGGCCACTTACTTTATTTATTTTTTGTTTTTTTATTTTTTTTATATAACACGAGCCCACGAGCCGCTCGCCTAGCAGCTCGTGAATAGTGCGAGCCGAGCCGGCTTGGCTCGCTTAGCGAGCCGCCCGCTCAGCTCGTGCTCGGGCTCATTTTTTGACGAGCCCGAGCGGCTCGTGGGCATGAATAGTACGAGCCGAGCCGACGAGCCGCTGGGCCCCTTTGCCATCTCTACCCGTAGTGTCCAGGTGGTAATTGAGTTGGTAAGTAAGGGTCGTTGATTCCAACTCATCATCGAATATCCTTATTGAGATCAAGATTATCGAGATAACCATATCGATTAAGATACCTCTTGACTGGAAGTAGTCCATGATCCCTCTTACAATAAACCTCAAAGTGTTTTAGAGATTCGAAGTCAGAAGAGTTACAGAGAGTGTGGCATAAAAATATGATGAAAAAGAAAGTGGGAAGTGCTATTGCTGCGATGAGTAATTTTGTAGGAAAGTATTTTATCAAAATGTATTTGCTAGTGTGATGAATAATGCAAAGAGAAACTCCTGTATTTATAGTGTTATAAGTAGGGGTTGAGGCTTTGTTCTTTTTCTATTATTTTTTTCATTTTCTTTTTCTTTTCTCGTGAAAATTAAACTATTATAAGCTAGTTGACAAAGATAAAATTAGAGTTCCAAGGAAAGGTATAATCATTAAAAACTAACAGTTCCATTGAGCTGTATCAATCTCAAAGTCGATAGTCTCAAAGATCATAGTTTCTTCCATTTTTTTAATGCTTCTTCCTTCTTTTATTAGCTACTCAAAGTCACAGTATCTCACTAAAAGACCAAACAACCAGCTTAATTCGAGTTTCTCCAAAACTTACGAGGTTCTCTAAAGAGTGACAACTTGAAGGACTCCATCAAGACAAGAAATACCTCAATCGATTTGGTTATCTCAATACTCTCGATCCTAACAATGACGATTTCGGCGGTGAATTAGAGTTTGCGATCAAGACTTACCAACTTGATCACGACCTTCATAACTAGAAAATGATGATGCCTTGATGTGGGGTACTAGACTTCTTCAATGGCATAACTCAATGTACCTAAATACGAACCCTCCAATTCACTGTGTATTTTCTTTCCAGAAGTTTTAAATTCATATTTAGCGAAGGTTGAGATATTCAGCCAAAAATACGAACGTGATTTTTGTTTGTAGATTAGTGGTGATCGTTCGAAGAGAAATTTTTAACAAAAATCATGTCTAACATTTGTTACGTGTAAAATAATTTTCAATTGAACGAGTTTATTGGAATCTGACTACAATTAATTAAAGTCGAGATACAAATGATAATAAAATTACTTAAAACTAGTTTCACAAACCTATGCTATTCTCTTATTGCTTTTGATTTTGTTTCAATTAATTATATTATTTCTTTGAGCAATAAGTTGATGGTATTGAGGTAAAAATTCATATATATGAGTTTAAAAACGTGTTGGTAAGGGAAGGAGAGCTTTTTAAGCAGGTGTGCATTTAAGATTGCTAATTTTTTATTTTTGGGGGTGGGGGCAAAGTTTCAGATTATAGTTCTGCAAACCTTATACTTGACTTTCCCTCAATTGAAAAATCAAAAAACAAAATAAAAACTAACCAAAGAGTAGTAAAATTTAGCCAGTAATCAAGATTGATATATATAAGGCTAGCTCTTATTCCTACAAGATCATCTGCACGCGAAGTTCTTTTATCGTGATCATAATTGATAATAGGGTACCCCGAAAAGAGTCGTTCTTTCACCTCGAGTTAGTGACTAGTAATTCTTTCTCAAACAATTTAGTAGTCTTCTGTGAGTGATATTTTCTCACCTTGGTAGATGCTTGTCACTTCTTGGTGACTCTCGTGTCCTAGGAATATGACTTTCTCCTCATCAATGAGCATTTATATTTTTCTGCATAGAGGCAATTATACCATAACAATAGCTTTAAAGGGCATGTAATCTAATGTGCGTAGCTTGTTCCATAAATACACGGTTCTACAAAAATCTCCTAACCTAATACCCACAACTAAAGATTGAAAATAACTAAACTTGACTTATTATCTAACTTTATGTTTGTTTACGTAGGATTTATTTTTAAGTAAATATGTAGGTACATTGGATTTAAGTTTGTAGTTAATTGTAATGTAACTGCAGAGTACTAATTCTTATTTTGATTGAATTAATATATTACTATAATGTTTAGTTGGTTAAATGTATGTGTATCGAATCATATATGCATTCTATAAATTTACAATTATTCTGACTTTTCAAGATGGGTTATTGGCATTTGGCCGCAGTTTGACAAATTTGATCACAACCATCCTAAAGGTATTAGAATGAAACGAGTGCAAGCATTAGCATTGCCAATGGTTTATTATAAAGAGAGCAAGCATGACATGGTTCCGGGATCAATTTCTTGGTCGACCTTGATGAGAAAAATTGTCCCGAGACTCACTATGTCAAAATATGTCTTTCGCTGCGTTGATTCACTGCTTTCATGTACAGCATTCTTTAAACATACGACGTAAATGTTCAATTAATTAAAGTATTTACGACGTACAAGTCGTAAAAAGTAAACTTTGTCGTAGTGTACACAGCCTAGGATGCTCGAATATTGTGACAGACCTGGCCAATTAGCCTGGTTGATCGCCCCCTTTTCATGGAACCATCAATCAGGTCATGGCTGCATAGAAGTATTGATTTATCAGAAAAGAGTGACGAAATATATATATACTAGGATTCATATCGTAATCCTTAGGCTAATTATGTGCTAATCAAGTTTCACAGGGCCAAAGTAACAAAAAAATAAAAATAAAGAGAGAAATATGAAGAAAATTGAGTATAATCTCCAACAAGGAAACTCCCTCTAGTGTTATAATTGGGATATGGGTGGGTTGAGGCTTTGTTCTTCTTCTATTTTTTATTTTTTTTTCATTTTATTTTTTTTTTTCTCATGAAAAACTATTATGAACCAGTTGACAAAGATAAAATTAGAAAAAGAGTTCCAAGGAAAGTTATAATCATAAAAAACTAACAGATTCCATTAAGCTATATCAAACTCAAAGTTAATGGATTCTTCCATTTTTTCTTATGCTTCTTCCTTCTTTTCTTAGCCGTCCACTCTATAAGTAGCAACAAGTAGATTAAAGACATCACAATTCGTGTTTCTCCAAAACTTTATGATGTTCTCTAAAGGGTGACGACTCTAAGGACTCCATCAAGACAAGAAATACTTCAATCGATTCAGTTATCTCAAGACTCTTATCCTAACAACAACGATTTCGACAGTGAATTAGAGTTTGCGATCAAGACTTACCAACTCAATCACGACTTTGATATCACTAGAATTTCGATACTCTTACAATTGTCAAAAATGATGATGCCTCGATGTGGGGGTACTTAAAACTTTGATAAATGTATAGCAAAGTCAAATTAATTTAGTGATATTTGCGTGGGTATGGGTTTTTGTGGTGGAATGGTGTTTCTTTGGTTTCGTAATTTTTGGTTTGGAGATTAGTAATGATCAATCGACGAGAAATTTTCAAAAAAAAAATCGTGGATCACTAGCCGTTTGAAAATATCTCTAATGTGTTATATGTTGTATAGTTTATTCAACTCCGACTACAATTATTTAAAGTTGAGATACAAATGAGAATAAATTAATTAAAGCTAGTTTCACAAACCTATGCTATTCTCTAATTGCTTTTGATTTTGTTTCAATTAATTATATTATTTCTTTGAGCAATAAGTTGATGATATTGAGGTATAAATTTCATATATATGAGTTTAAAAACGTGTTGAAAGGGAAGGGAAAGGAGAGCTTTTCTTAAGCAGGTGTGCATTTAAGATCTGGTAGGAAGTGACTCTCACTTCCTAGTAATAGGACTTTCTCCTCGTCAATGAGCGTTTATATTTTTTCTACAGATAGGCAATTATACCTTAACGATAGCTTTAAAGTTACATAGCTTGTTCCATAAATATACGATTCTACAAAGAATAATGCTACTTTGCGATCATTCATTTCTGCGAGTCGATGCTGCATGTAACACACATGTCAAGTGTGTATTTGATGCATTAAATGTGGTCAAAAACTACCACATTAATGCATCAAATAACTACATCCCATGTATGTGCCACATAGTGCGACTGCTGCAGTGAGCGACTGCAAGTAGCATTACTCTTCTACAAATATCTCCTAATTTAATACCCACAATTGAAAGCAACTAACAGATCCATGAATAGCCAATGCCTTTAATAAGCACATAAACTTGACTTGTTATCCAACTTTATGTTTGTTTAAGCAGAATTTATTTTTAAGTAAAGTACATCGAATTTAAATTTAACAGCGGATTATTAATTCTTATTTTGATATATTACTATAATGTTTAGTTGGTTAAATGTATGTGTATCGAATCATAAATGCATTCTAAATATTCTGATTTTTCAAGATGGGTTATCGGCATTTGGCAGCAGTTCGAACCATCCTAAAGGTATTAGAATGAAACATTAGCGTTGCCAATGGATTATTAAAATGAGAGCAAGCATATATAACATGGTTTCTGGCACCATTTCTTGGTCCCGAGACATCAAAATATGCCTTTCGCGGCATCGATTTACGGAACATGTCGTTAAAATAGACCATTTACGACGTTATTTAAATATACACTGTAAATGTTCAATTATTTAAAGTATTTATGGCATGCCGCCATAAAAACTAATCTTTGTAATAGTGTGCACAGCCTAGGATGGCTCGAGTATTGATTTGTCAGATAAGGATGAAAAATATATATGTTATTCTAATTGTGATCTGATCTTCCACTGCAACACTAACCATATCAACCATATTATGACTTCCACCCACTTTAAATTCGGCCGTCATTTGGCTGAAAAGAATTACGACCATCGAATGGATATCGATCCCAATGATCCCCCGAAACAAAAGAAATGTTTATTTCTTGCAGCTTCCGTTACAAATCGACTACAAGATTACGTGTTCAATACCATTTCAAGGAAAACCCTTTAGAAATTGATAGACAAGTAGGTTGTGATCCCAATTGGTTTTCGTTGGAAAGGAAGTGTACTATGAAGGGAGGGAGGAGTTGCATGGTACATTGTGTTAATGCCATTGAATAATTCCTGTACACCACATCCAGGTGCCATAATTTTCAATAATGTAACACTTGAAGACACTATTTCTAAAAAATTTAAGATTTAGAATGTCGTAATAACAACGTTGTTAAAAAATTATAATTCATTTTTATAAAATTGATATTTAATTTTTATTCAAACCCTAATGGACTGTGTGAATCAAGTTTTACAGGGCCATAAGTAACAAAAAATTAAAAATAAAGAGAGAAATATGAAGAAATTGAGTATAATCTCCAACAAGGGAAATCCCATTTAGCTTCCAGATAGCACAGTTTATAGGAATAATTGACCCAAAAATGTCCTTAATCTTTCCATGTTTTCGCAAATTATTCTTTGTATTTCATTTTGACGCAATATATCCTTAAGTAAAGAATAACATTGTACAAACCGTCCTATGCTCATATAGCAATCTGTAAATCCCATTAGGCCTCACACAACTCGTTCCAATAATCAGGCTTGCTCATAATTCCTAAGACTCAACAAACATGGTACAGAAATGCAAAGGTAAGTGTTGATCCGTGCTGTTCCTTTCAGAAACAAATTGACAACTTTATCCATCTTCGCGCAGCGACAAGATGTACAATATCCAACCCAGTATCATACTCTTTCTTCCCGACCTATTCAGTTCTAGATGACACGTTAAGAATAGCATTTGACAACATTTGAGAGGGAGAGGATAAAGACAAGGCATAGGTAATACTCGTAAAATTTAACCAAAATCCATACAAATCCATTACATGTACACCGTCACATAGAGGGGAAAAAACCTCGACAGCCTGCAAAACACATCAGCCACAGAAGCTGGAAATTATTTCCCATGAATTGGAAAAAACAAAATTAGAGTTCATAAATAAATACATCTTTTTCTCCTTATTGTTGGAAGAATGGACTGTTAGCTTCCATCGTCACTGTACATGGCAACAATCCAAGTCATTTCATTTCAACCTGCTTGATATTAAAGAAAAGTTTCCCATAGATTATAGGAAGGTAATGGTGAAGAACAAAGTACGTAAAAATGTTATAAAAAAAAAAAAACAAGACCAAAATTGAAGTGGCACTGGTCCAGGCTAAACTTCTATCTTCTCTCAGCTACTGCTAGAGGCAACAAGTCTTTCGTAAAATAAGATGTAGCCATGATCTGTATTACTAGAATACTCTTGTGCTGATCCGAAGAAAGTCTGAATAGCAGATTCATCAATCATCTCCACATTTTCGTCATCAAAAAATAACCAGTGGTTGTGACTTTTCACGAGGCTGACATAGTGTCCGTGGTTGGGCCCACTCCCCACGTGGACTACTACAGAAAATAGGGAATACTCAGCATCTGCATCCTCGACTGTATTGCTCAGTTTCAACTCAAGAGGGAAGACAACGCGATAAGATAGCTTCTTATGCCTGTTAAGCTGTTCAATGTATTTGAATCTCTTCAAATGGATGACCAGGACGTGAGGGGGCCTTTTTATCTTCATTCTCTTTTGGGCCTCTTGCAAACTGAATATTGAAACAATTTTAAGGCGTAGTTATAGAAAATTTTGAAAAGATTCAACATCATCTTCATCCCTTCTCTCTAGAGACGAATACAAGGCATGTCTATATTAAACCAGTCGGCCAAATGATTCTACCAATTTAGCTTTCAGAAATAAAACAGCACGGCCACCCACCAAAACCCCTCAAAAAAAGAGTAACAGGAGGTCTACATTCCTATAATCCATTAGAATAGCATGCTATAGGAGTCTTGGAAGGAATTCACAAGTATACACAGTAATACGTCCTTGGTTAACAATTCGATCCATTCATTATCTAACATTATAAAAAATGAAATATGCCAATATCCTCGGATATATTTTACCTTGTTTTCTCCTTTCTGATTTCAGGATAGGTTTAACTTTTTTGAATTTCAGGAGGTAACAAAAGTAAATTAGAGATAAATCAAGTATATTACCCTCTTTTTAACCAGAAATTAATTTACGATGAATTAAATCCTATCAACCACATAGCTTGACTCAGAACAGAAGCAATTATCAGTATCTTGCCTCTTCCTTATTAATGTGAGACTAGTCCATCCAATAACAAGAAGATACAGGCAGTCTAAAAGATAAACCCAAGCCATCCAAGTATAATGAAAATGCAACTTACCTGCAGCATTTATCACAAAAAAATTTGTCCTCGGCATTTAAAGTCTCAGTTGAGCTAAAATTTTTCAGACAGCTTGTAATTGAACTGTTCTGTTCAATATCAAGGCTCCAAGTCAAGAAACGTTTCATCCCTTGCCGTCACTGTCTCACAACACAAGCACCTTGTTTCATTTGTCAATATACCCTGGAAATCACCCATAAACGATAATGAGACGCCTGAAAAGTAGTGAACTAATGCCATTTAAAAATTTAATGCATTCCCAAGAAGGTCCCAACTATTTGCTTGTTGGACACAAAAGCATAACTAGTCAGAACGAATCAATGTCAACCACCTCTTATAGCAATTGAGGCTAAAAGTAGTACTAGTAGTAGTAAGAAAAAGAAGATAAAGGCCAGTAATTTGAACAAGCTCCATGCTTATCATCAGAATCATGCAATCACACTTCTCAGAGAAGTGTTTCCAACAACTCAACATAATATGATTCATGCATCAATAGGACCAAAGAAAAAAAAAGGAGACAAAATTGCAGTATCTCTCCCTTTCTTATAATCAACAGTGCCCAAAGAAAAAGAAGAGGGTGAGAGAGAGGAGCATGAAGATAAATAGGAAAAGAAGGTCACCTGAAAATTTTTGTGCACCAAGGTGACCAGAGGCTCCTTTTGAGGACCGTTAGAAGTAATACACCCATTAGTAACCTTTTCAGATTGAGATGAAGTTTCATGATCACTCTTAGCGACACGGGCCTCTTTTCTAATATGTCAGCCAGTTCATTTAGCAAATAGTTCAGGAATTCATGGGCATCCTAGATAAGAAAGATACAAACAGCATTAGCAGATGTAAACAGTAAACATAGTTTTCAAAATATATGGAAAATGCAAAAAAATCATTAATAACTGTAAAATCAGAGAAAAGAGATATGAATCAGATAAAAAAATATATGGTAACATTACTACATCCAACTGTTCCATAAGATTAAAGCAAAGACTCAAGAGGATAGACTTGATAGAGAACAATCATTAAGCGTCGTTAAACATATCAAGGATTCATGAGAATAAAGTATTGGTAAAAAGTATACAAGGACAGACATGACTCTGCGAATGTTAAGCATCTTATAACCAAATAAGGCACTTTCAAGGTGAACTTTTTCAATTATTGAACATGCATTTACCTAGTGCAACATCTAGCAACTACACCTACGCACCCATTAGATTATGCCAAATTGACATTGCAATTAACATAAAATAGTGATTCTCATTCTAATTATATTCTTCAGAACCTGTCAATCTATCCAAAGAATTATCACTCTCCCTCTAAATACTAAACACGGATACTCCAATTGCAGATATTAGAATTTCATGATGATACATATGGAATGCGTTTGAATCCAAGTCAAAGTTGGTCCTCCAGTGGCTCCAATAGACCAGTTAGAGCATCTCCAATAATGAATAAAATAGATCTAAGAAACCTCTCCAATGGAGAGATGCAAAAGAAATGTAAATTGCATTTTTCGGCAGAAAATGTAAAAAAATATGTAAATTTACATCCACAGGAGGCAAAAAGTGGATTTAGATTTTTCCATTTGAGCAAAATTTGAATTTAGATCCACTGGAATGTAAATGAAGATGCAAAAGTGATTTTGGAGATATGAATTTGCACCCAATTTTACACCACCATTGGCAATGCTCTTAAGCTTAAAGCTGCATGTAACTAAGCCATTTTCAAGTTGAATCAAACCACCACATGAACCCATTTTCTACCCCTACAATTAACTATAACTCGCTTGAGAAGAAAGTTCATTATTAGTTTGGCAATTTAGGAATGAAACCAGTGTCGTTACCATCATGAATCTTGTGGTTTTCCCCTTTTGGATAAGTTCGTAAAATAAATAATGGTTGGATGGTGGAGTTGAGAAGGGAAGGGAGCAAGAGCAAATGGCACACACAGAAAGAGCCAATGTAGCATGATACATCAAAAGCAGTAGTCAACACGTAACCACCCCCCCCCCCCCCCCCCCCCCCACACACAAAAAAAAAAAAAGAGATAATTGTCCAGAAATGACAAAATAAAATTATTTGACCACAAACTCATGGTTTTAAATTAATTCGTGATAATGATAGGACTCTTAAAAAATAACGTGCCAAATGCAACAACTACTAGTGACATAAAACTTAACATGTACGAGCAATAAGTTTAAAACATGCAAGTCATATTAAGCATTAGGTTATAACCAAAACACCCACTCAAATGAGAGCTTGTATGGCTCTGTATAAAAGTCACTTTTTTTCTAGAAAAATTGTATTCTAACCACGTAAGCATAAGAGGTGTTTAATGTGGTGCATGGACTCTTAACGTGAAAACCATTGCAGATACCATGTCATGACATTGTCCTGTAAGCGGTGTGCATGTGTCAGATAAGAGGAAAAATCTGTTAATGAAGTTATAATTGCAGCTGGATGCCTATGAGGACATATCTGCAGGCAGAAGGAATTGGTTACAATATGACTTAGTTCCCGAAAGAAATGTCTATTCTACCAGAAATTATAATTCACAGAACCTCAACCGATAGCTGATTTCACGGATTTCTGAATTCATCCAAGAATGGAAGCATCCACACACATCACTAGTCTACAATATAATGTACTCACTAACGCGACTCAGTAGATGTCCATATAATTCAAATATGGCAGGCAGGGTCCATATTTTACTTTCTATTCTTTTAACCAAAAAATCAAGGCCTTAGCATATTTGTCCACCTCTTTTCGGATTAGAGTGAGTAAAGCATACCTGATGCATAAAGCTGCGGAAAACTTCATGTTGCTTCTTCAATCTCTGGACGAAACGCTTAGGAGCAATGACACCAGTTTTTTTCTTTTGTGAGCTTATCTACATGGAAATCAAGTATAAACCCAGAAATATAGTAGATATTAGAGGGAAGTTTACTGGCATGAGTTGGACCACATGCATGTCTCATATAGTAGTAATCGATTAGCATGCACCAAAATTTAAAAATGCGAAACTAAGCATTGTGTGGTTTTTCATTATGAGGATAGGCGTAAGCCTCAAAGCGGATTGAGACGTAAGCCTCACAAAAAATAAAAAATCTAAGTAAAAAAATTATAAAATAATACAAAAAAAAAAAAAAAAACAAAGTTTGAGCATATAGTAAATATGATATATAACTATTAGCATATTGAGATATAGTCCACCCAAAGAAAGAAGATATTTAGAAAAAAAAACATTACAGAAGTTAGAAATCACTCCATTTACAATATAAAAAAGAAGCAGCTTAAACTAAAACAAAGCCTAATAGTCTGCACTATCATCACTATTACTAGCATCGTTAATGGAATCATCATCATATCTAATTTCTCCATCATCTTCCTCTTCGCTACTCTCAGTTTCTACAAAAGACAGTAGTGAGGCGCACGCCTCAAATTTAGATGTTTGAGTCTCATATTTTTAGTTTCAAAAATACCGCCTCGAGGCATACTACATGCGCCTCACAGTGAGGCGCGCCTCAACAGCCTTTTTAAACCATGGCATGCACAAAAACATTTCATGTAACTTGCATGTGTATATGGGCACATACTTCAGAGGGAAGGAGGGAGGGAGAGAGTGTAAATTGTTAACGTTCAGAAAAAAGTCTTTAGACTCAACTCACACACAATCATCCCAATTCCCAACATAGATACATCTTCAACAGCTATATTTCCATTTATTGTTTTACAAAATAATATTCATTTTGTAGAAGAAATTTATGAATTTCATGGGTGTCCCAAAGATCAGGATGTATAATCATTTGTGATTTCATTTTCACAAATTGTGTACCAAGGTCAATAAATACTAGATATTAGTGTTGTAAAAATCCCACTCAAGCAGCGCCTAGGCTTCGTATAGGCCCGAGACCCTGGAGAAACGTCACGCCTTGACGATAAGTGCCTAATGTCACTTTATTAAATTTTTTTATTTTTTCCTCTCTTTTTTTAAAGTCTTTTATTTGACTTCAATCTCAAGTTTGTAAATGACTTTATCTATACAAAAGTCAAAAATGAAAATATGTTAGAAAATTTCAAGGACTCGTCTAGTTAAAAGTTGAAACCATGAAAAATAGTCTAATTTTTTGCATTTCGAAAATTTGAAAATTGTATAATTGGCTAATTATAAGAATTATTAAGTAAATAATAGTATTTTATAATTTTAGATGTTTGGTATATATTATTTTAATTACTAAATATTTTTAAAATAATTAAAAATTAAAAAAAAACTCCTTTTATGCCTAGGCTCGTAAAGCTTGGATATTAGCCTCCACGCCTTACGCTTTTTAGAACACTGCTAGATATTAACCTCCCAAGTACATACACGGAGAGCAAGGAAATATAGTTTTTAAAAAAAAAAAACAATTTTTGTTTGAAGTCTCTTTAAAATATACCGACACTTCTTGGTATTTTCCTTTCTTTTTCTAAAAAAATAGTAGATCAATTGCAACATTCAAATGAATACCATGACAAGGAGACAAGAGGCACATGAAAGCACATCAAGCTAAAAGGTGGGAAAAACTGGTTATAATAGAGAAGTATTAGGCCCTGTTTGATTGTGGAAAAGTTCCATGGAAAATGGAAAAGAAATTACGTTTCCATCCAAAATTTCCCATTAATATACAATTTCCATGTAAAACAAAACCAAACGAATATCAAAAAATTCAAAATTTCAACATTTTCTAAGTAGAAAATTATATCAATCAAACATAATTAATTGACAATTCTCAGTAAAATGAATTATAGGCAATTCAATTCCCTGGAATTCATTTTCTTTACACCCAAATTCCATCATTACGATCAAACGGACCCTTACTGATTCAAACTCTGACCAAGAAATTCTCAATGCAAATGGTCAAATGCAAGCTGCCTCAAGTATCTGAAAGCATTAATGTAGATTAGGACTATACTATCCAAAAAAATAAATTACACACATTTCTCCATGGACATAAATGCCCACTCACTGCCTCTATACTAAAAGACACAATGTTCTCAAACACATCAGCGAGCAATTAGACATTAATTTCATAAAGCTGTACAAAGCAAATAGATGAAGTTAGATTTCCATCTAAAAGAAAACAACTTAGCAACTATAGAAAACAAGACCCTGTAATCTTCGGTCGATACTCCGAACTCATAATCCTCTAAAAAGACCAGTAAATCACTTTCCAAAATAATTTACAATAGATAAGCCAAGGGAAAAATGAAGAGATCATATAAGCAGAGTAGAAGTTGATTAGCCCCTTTTTTGTTAGGCGGCGAGTTGCTCCTGATTCCATTCAGCAAACCACCGTGATGTACTTACTAAGTGACATACCCAATTTAATATTCACTTCTAGAATAATTACTTCCTTATACTTTCTTAAATTCGCACTAATCATATGTTAGAGTAAAACAAAATAAGGACCCACATTTCATCTTATGTCACACATCTAGGGATATAATGGGATAACAGCAAAAGGATAAAAAAATTTAACTAGATCTAATCAATCATTTCAAGTCAAACCAAGATATTCAAATGGGTGAAGAAGAAGCCCAACACATCTATAATAGCAATTTCAAGACTAGTACATAATTATTTATCAACTGATGTTACACATAGCAAGTTATTTTAATTGTAAATTTAGCCCTTATTTGATCCCCATTATTTCTAAAATTCATTTTTCTCTTTTTTCTTTGCAACCACACATCCTTCAATAAAATAATATTACACGCAAACTCAAAACTGTTCCTTATATTTGAATCACACATTCTCCATCAATTATTATTCAAAAATGCATTCTTTGCCAAAAAATGGAGCTCAAACAGGGGCTCAAACAAGGGCTTATTTCATCAATACGGGATGAAATAGGTCAAGAATGGGAATATAAGATTGAAACTTAAGGACAGGTATTTTTTACCATGGCAATTTTTAAACAAGTTTATAATTGACTCCTTTGCATGTTTACAGTAAAATAATTACAGGCACAGAACATCAAGAAATATAAAACAAATTGTTATAGCTAAACCATTTGGTAAAAAACATATATAACATGCAAGGTGGAACCTTCATTCCCTTAATTGTTTTAGCCTCTAGCTTATTAAATACAGAAACTGTATATCAATTATAAAACAATCAACTATGTGCCAAAAATATAAATGAAACATGAAAATATAAATGAAACATGACCATGAAGTACAGTGCGTAAAAACATGTCAATCCACAAAATTATCTGATTTGACAGTCTACCAATTCAAAAGATAACTCACCAGTAAAAATAAGTCTGATAAGCATGTCAAGAGATTTTCTTCTGCATCACAAGGATTTTTGTTGTTCGCATAATATTCTAGCAACTGCTCACGAAATGGAACACAGAAATAAAGAGCCTGCGCAAAAAGGAGAAAAAGTTCGAAGATATTCTCAGAAGCATTGCTATTATCTTCAGCACAAATGCTTTCTCACTGTGAAGGAAACACACCATGAAGGGCATCAGTAATAAGATTAAATACACCTGAGATTAGGGTAGTTAAATTTATTACTAATGCATGAATCAGTATCTTAACTAAGTGAAGACTCAGTAGAGCAAGAGTCGTCATTTACATTGCCAGTTCCAAGAACAAGACAACAGGACAAATCCATTTCTTTCTGAGACAAATGGACAACAAATTTTGTCCAGCCTAGTTCAGAACATGAACTACATTATGTAGCACATGGTAAACTTTATCTTAAATAATATTTCTAGTATAACAGCCCGTTCGTAGAAGAAGAAGAAGAAAACAATCAGAGGATGTTTATAGTGCAGTCAAGGAAATCAATTCACCAGACATTGGTGTTACTCACTACAAAAGTGAAACTCGATTTCAAATCTATGCCATTATAGGTCAAATTTGTGGAGAAAAAATGGTAAATTGTATGCATCTTCTAAAGTGTGTCTCTAGCTTTATTCTCACTCCCTAAATTTAAAAGAGATTATTTTCTCATCTTAATGCTTTCCATTTTTCTTTTATGTTCCCCAAGTTCCAAAACAGCATGTACCCATACACAGAGAAAAAAGAGACAACATTTTTTTTTTTTTTTTTTTTTGGGGTGGGGGGGGGGGGGGGGGGGGGGGGGGCGGCGCAAAACAGCATATCCATTTACCATCATTGATAGTTAACTCGTCTACACAAAGCCAAATTAAAGGCACCAAATTTTGATACATTATACTAGGAAATCTATTCATTCAAATTCAAAACCCAAAACGTGACATCAATAAGCAGATAAATAGCAAATATTGATTATAAACCAAAGCAAGAAACCACAATTCACAACACTAAATTCACATACAACCATTTACGAAACCATACACACATATAAAACCAAATAAAAACTTCGAAAGAATCAACATTCAGAGTAAATCGATGGCGTGGAACCTGGAGGACGCTGTTACAATAGCAAGTGTTGCCGAAATTCTCAAGACCGAAATATCGTTCACCTTCGGGGAATTGGTCTCCCAATGCCTTCTCCAGTTTCGAGCCCGCTGCTCCCATCCCTCCCTCACTTCATCCGAACCTTGTTTCCCCTGGTATCTATATATGTATGTATATGTTTGAAAGTTGCTGAAAAAACTAGGGTTTGTCACGGAGAAAGAAAAGATAATGACGATGAATTTGCAGAGGAAAATTGAATTGAAATTGGAATGATTATAGAAATAGAAAAAAAGAACAAAGGCTTTTAAGATGGAGAAGGAGACCAAAGATAGAAAGAGGAATTTCTCAAAAAATGCCTTGGTAAGTGTCAAGTGAAAAAATAGTTTTAGATTTTTAGCTATTTATTTCTCAAAATAGTATTACCCCTTGTTAGTTACACAATTTTTTCAACACACATTTTTTCAACATCAATAATTTTTTCTTAATTTTTAACAGTATATTTTTATCATATCACTATTTAAAATACGTTATTTCCTCAATAATATCCATCAAACACACCCATATTTTAAGTAAAATGTCTTTAGATTCTAATATAATGATTATCTTCTCTTTAAACTAGTTTGACATTAATAATTATTTCCCGACTTGTTAAGATGGATTTCAATCGGATCAAAATTGATCGTCGTTGGTCAAATGAATACAAAGCAAATATGATTGACACGAGAGTGATGACGTGGTCGAAAGAGAAAATTGATATAGGTAGTTGGGGATGAATTGAGCCGATTGTGCACGTCGAGATTTGGCAAGATTAAGAGCTCGTGCACCTTGGGGTTGGGGCTAAGTCATGCGTTGGAGGAGGTTGCACATGAGGGGAGACTTTGCAAGGTTTGGGGAGGGATTTTCTTTTATATCAAGTTTAACACAATACAAACACTTTGTGTGAAAAATGGGAGTCGTGGATTGAAAGGGTTGATAAGTCGTGCACCAGTTGGTTTGGAAGCTTGCACAAGCTATAACTAAGTTAGGGATCGTGATGAAAGCAGTTGCAGCAACATTTACAACCAAGAACATAAAGTTAGGGAAAATATGAATGAATCATAATAGATATAGAAAAATATCTGATTATTCTGATCATTATTATCTCACCACTTAGTAGTATTTAGCACACCTAACACACCGTGCATCTTATGTTGAAATCACCTTTAAAACTAACCATTTAAAATGAAAACACGTTTGATAGCCAGCTTTCCCACCTTCCATCTCTAAGATCTCTTCAAATTCATTGACATACTCATTACCACAATGACATAAAATAAGAGAAGTGAATTCAACAGGAGTAAATTCAATCCATGAGATCTTGAGGCAAGATTAAACAAATCATCTTCCTAGGTGCAAAATTGAGGATATGCCTCGTCCAAACAATGCAATAGAACAAATTTTGAATCCAAGATGACATTTGAATAAGGTATTCACTACACCACTAATTAATTTTTACAAATTGATCGACAGAATTCCTAATCGAGGAGATTGTACATAACACTCGATTACAGTGCGCAGGCAAAATTAGTACTTTCAAATAAAAAGTTCAACCCCAAATTAAGCCCTAGTCCCACTGTCTCTCTATACAGGAATGTTCTTACCCTATTTTCTGGATTTTATGCGTTTTGTTCGATTTATCAGGATTTGTTGTCTTGTTGGGTCAGTATAATAATGTTATTCTAATATTCGTTTTCAACCTTTTATTTAGTGCTTGTTTGGGAGGGATTTTTGGAGAAAGAATTGATTTTGAATAGTGATATGATGGGAAATGTGTGGTTGAAAAAGAAGAAAAAAATTATTGATGTGATGGAAAATATTATTTTATTGAAAAATGTATGGTTAAAAATGAGAATTGATTTACTGTAGAATTTTGAGAATCCCTCCCAAACAGGCCTTTAGACAATAACATATTTATCTTTTTTTAAAAAAAAAAAAATTACATTAAAAGCTCGAATTTTGAGTTTTTGACCATACAAGTTACCAACCAAAATTGTTATCCAAAATTATCGACTAATGTTTGTACAACTAGCTAACGAATTGACCCAACTGTAATATTTTCATATTACCTTCCTTTTCACTCCAGAACCAAAGACTTCTTTCAAGCGTGGGCGAAATGGAAGAAAATGTGTTTGGCTCACATGATCCAAACCCTAGAACCACCGCCACCGCCACTGCGGCTGACACCACCGTTGATCCAACCCTCCAACGGAAGAATGCTGCAATGCTGGAACGCCTCTCCAATCGCCACCACTCACGGCTGGCCGGAAAATCCGACCCTGAATCCACAAACCTTAATGCGCCACCCTCATTCGAGTCTACCGAATCCTTCCTCTCAAAATTCTCTCAATCTAAGGTCTCCATTGAGTCCTGCCTCTCCCAGCTCCACAAACAACAAGAAAACCGAATTCCTGGCTCCGATTCGAACCGGAAAACCGATATGGAGAAAATCTCCCTCTCAATTTCTGACCTAGAGAAGTTTGTTGCCGAGAATTCTTACTTCTTGCCTTCCTACGAAGTTCGCACGTGCCTCAAAACCATCGCCGATCTCAAGCAATCCCTCGATGATGTCACCTCTCTCGTCATCCCCAAGAAAAAATTCTCCTTCAAAAATAAACCATCCAAAAAACCCACTAATCCGGTTCAGGAAGATATCGTCTCTGAGAAGAACCTGAATGTGGGATCTTCCGATTTGGGATTTAAGCGTTTGAGCCTGTTACCGGGGTTTAGGGATAAAGAGAAGGAGGTATTAGTCAAGGAATTTGATAAGAGTGATACGCAGGGACAAAATGGGGAATTCACGTTATCGGGTTTGAGGGATTGTGAGGTGAGATTGAAGGGGTGTTTAAGGGCTCTGTTTATGGATAGATTGACAAATTGTAGGATTTACGTTGGGGCAGTGATGGGGTCAGTTTTGATAGAGGGCGCGGAGGGGTGTGTTTTTATATTGGCTTCACATCAGATCAGGATTCATAATGCAAAAAATTGTGATTTTTATCTTCGAGTTAGAAGTAGACCCATAATTGAGGACTGCAATGGGGTTAAATTTGCGCCATATTGTCTGAACTATGAAAGGATTGAGAAGGATCTTGAAGAGGCCAATCTTGGAGAGGAGACGGCTAACTGGGCAAATGTGGATGATTTTTGGTGGTTGAGGGCGGTGCAATCCCCAAATTGGTCGATTTTGCCCGACAATGAGCGAATTCAGACTCTGGATATTTCGATTTCTTGAGAAGTGGATTGAGAGCCCTTTTTTTGCATAGACAAAGAGATTTGTGTTTCTGGATACATGCTAGATTTTGTAAAAGAGGTGACATTTTTGTTATATCTGCCAAAAAGAAAAAAACAAAGGAAAATGACACGAAATCATTCAGAATTCATTTCTTATCCAAGTTGATGCCAAATTGGGTTTATATGACACTTCATTGTTTATGTAATTTGATTGCTACAAATTTCTAATACTTGATTTTTTGCTATGTTGTTTCAACTTTCAATTATGTCTCTTCTGTCCTGTGCATCAGCTTAACTTATATCATACCAATGCTGGAATACATAAAATAAAGTTTG